>APFE030988893.1:36511-48734 GCA_000404065.3 Pinus taeda
TTTTTAATAGGTTAATTTTGAATTAAGCAGAGCCTTCTGGTAGAAATGACATAAAATAAATTTTCGGCCAACGTGTTTCGAACCAACAAGTGTTGTTCATGATCATGACGAGATGAAGAGGAAGACCATGGCAAAGGCTTTAATAGAGAGCAATGTTAGAGACATAATTTCAAGTAACGGATATATTGACAATGAATATTTAAATTATGATATTAATTATTGGATTATTGAAAAAAATTATCTCAGTAATGGCCTATATTAAACAACACGTTTTTGAGAATAATATTTAAATTAATTAATTTAATTAATTAATTAATAATAATTATAATAAAAGTCACCCACGGGCTTTGGGATTGACGGTGAATGGGTGCGCTGTTTAGGCAGTCCTTGCGATAGGTCAACTGAGATCAAATACCCCGTGGGTACTTAGGTTAGTCCTTAAACGTAGAAAAAAAAATAATAATAATAATTTAAAAGTCAAAATTTGAAGGAGGGGAGTGAAAAAATATAAAAATGAGTCAATACACTAATAAAGACAAGATCATTTCATAAATAATTAATGGAAATAAAATAAACTAGATTAAAAATAATTAATGGAAAAATAAATAAAATAGAAATAGAAATATACACAAGTCAAAAGATATATATATATATATATCCAAAGAAAGTAATGAATAAATAAAACAGAGTCAGCAATAAAATATGGGGCTTAGGCGCATTAAACAAATAACAAAATCACTAAAAGGAGATGAGAATGAATAGGATGATAAAATACATAAAAAATATGAAGGATCAAGAAAATAAACTCCAATGATGAAAAAATACACAACAAATAGATAAACAAACAAACAAGATATATTGCAAAAAGAAGCCTAAAAAACTTGGAAGATAGGATAGGGACCCTACTTCTACTAGTATTCCAACCATCATCTCTATTCAAATTATTGGGTCGCTTTTCAATTTCTAGGACCTCGCTCAATTTACAATGATGGAAATGACTAATTGATTTGAAATGGGGGTTTGATAGCTTGTTATGCTTACAAGAACCTCCCACTTAGTTAAACAAATAAATGATCTAGCTTATATATGGCATTTGCGAAATTAAATACTTGAAACAAGTGTATGTTTTCTTTTAACTGTTTAAGTGCTTTATGTCCATTTGTTTGTGCCAATACTAAACACATATAATAGCCATATAATGTAGAAAATAAACATCCACACATAAAAACAAATTTAAACTAGGAGTTCACCCGAATATCATGGGCTAAGTCTCCTTGAGCTTTTGTCATGTTGACTTGGCTCTTTGGGATTATGGTAAAGTTTCTTTTACAAGTTCCACACTTAACTCCAAAGGTTACTGAACTAAACCAATGGGCTTGGAATACCATCTATATGCATATCATGACTTTCATCACTCTACAAACAGATCTAAGCTCCCTTCGACTTGATTCCTTCAATCAGTGCACCAAGATAGCCTGAGCTTCTTGATGGAACTAACTCCTTAAAAATTATCCAACTGTCACTAGAACCTCATCTAGCATATCCATCACATATCAGTCACTGAAAATAGATTGATCATTTTCTCAGAATGATCACTCGATCCCTAAACTAGGCCTTCCTCTATGTTTGGTAGTAGGATGCCTGAAACTTCTCTACGGGATCTCGGCCTTTATATGTCTTCAAATTATTCTAAAAATCCATAAAATAGATTCAAAAGGCTCATTACGGTCAAGAATGATTGTTGGTAAACTGAGAACGAGTACTGGTAGCTCTTGCCTCGAACTCGTGGTGGCCCTAAGCTCCAAAATCTCCCTAGATGAAAATATCTATGAAGATGGTTTTCTCAGTTTCTCTAGACTATTCCATTGGCTTTAGAAGACTCCAATTAGCCTAGTAAGCCTCTTGTTTCAGTCCCTCTCTAGTAAAAAATTGCTCCTGGAGTGCCTTTAATCAATATCCCCTAGGGATACTCCACTCCATTTGGCGAACTGCAATTAACTCCCATTATATAAGCATAATCACCCTTTTAGCTGCTTCGCCAAGATGGCCATTGGAGGTC
The DNA here is from genome assembly GCA_000404065.3 of Pinus taeda. NCBI lineage: Eukaryota > Viridiplantae > Streptophyta > Pinopsida > Pinales > Pinaceae > Pinus > Pinus taeda. Next base: position 38,571 of record APFE030988893.1, read on the forward strand.
AGCCATTACAATAACTGTTTGGGCATGCATATGAGGCAGTATAATCCCCATGATTTGTGTGAATCCTCACCAAAAGCATTTCAAATAGCGGAATCTCCACCGTTGATCTATCGTACTCGCTTCAACGGATATCATGTTGTCTTCTCACCAACTAACCTGGAAAATCTCCACCATTAATGTGACTCGTCCAATTGAACGGTTGTCTTGAAATCTCACACAGATTCTTGCACGATCGATATTAGATCGAGAGCATGTGAGAAAAGTGGTTTTCTCGTGCTACGTGTCGATTGCTAAGGTTAATGACATGAAATTGTAGAATACCATTACAACTTTTTTCCGTGCAAGATACCGTCTCCCACTTTTCGAATACTACCCACATGCTCAATACAGAACTTAAAGAAAAACGTTGAAGGAAAGGTTTAGCACTTACCCAAAAGGTATTATTCTAGGGAATATTATTCTTTTTAATATGTTCGAAAGCCAAATTAATCTTGGTCAATTGTCTAAAAATTGGTTTACTAGACATTTGAAATTGTGATATTAAATCCTTCATACAATATCGATTTTTCGAAGTGTTCACGATGCCAGAATCAGGAATACGAGATCTATCTAGTTACTCAGGTTCGATACTCTTCTGAACACTTTGAAATCTAAGCTATCATTTAGGTCATGGATCAATATCTGATCACTCCTCCCCATTAAGAATATTTTAGACCCTAAAAGATTGATATATTTATCTGTACAGCAGATGAGATTATAGTGCCCTCTTCTTTTAGCCTCCATACACTTTCCTTGGACGGTTAATGCCTTTGAACCAAAACGTGAAGGTAGTCAACATTTCCCTTCCTGGATGCACTTGTCCTCTTGTTAAGAACTGTCTTCCTTGAACTCATTCAGAATTTCTACTGAGATGTTTATAGAAGGTAACTGAACATTGCTTCCTTGATCATTGACCCAAGGTGTCTCAAAAAAATGTGAGATTACATCATAAATATACGCATACTTAACTAAAATTTACATATGTACTAATGAAAGCATGTTTTACTATGTTAAGAAGTCAAACAACTTCTTACCATGCCACTTCTATGGTGACTTTTGCTGCTGCAAATCTTCTTCTGACATCTTTCGAAAAAAAACATAAAGCAAAAAGACAACTTGACGACATAAAATCACATGATGTGAATCATCATCATGACTCTTATATCTTGTGTACAAATGATTGACTAAATCACAAGCCGACAAAAACATACCTTTTTCGAACAACTGACTCTCCAAGTCAAGCATGTACAAAAAGAATTTGACGATTATTTTTCAAAATAGAAAGAATTCAACCTCTTGTGAAACACTTCATCATTATCTCCCTTTTTCAATATTGGAGACAAAATTAAATTTTCCAAGTGGATATGACATTGAATGCATGTTTAAACAAAGCAATCGACCATCAAGTTAACTACACATACATGTTCAGACATAGTGAAATCATCAACATTCCTTTGTTCATACATAGCATTCTCATGCGTGTATTCCATTCTTCAACTTTCTCTTAAGCACAATCATAAGTGCAAGATCCTCAATCATATGTAAATGTACTTACAAAGCTAAAATGAACATAATTTTTTTTGCAATAAAGCGAGTCTCATACTCAACGTTTTCATTCACCTTTTCGATAAAACCCTGCAATTTGCATTCCATTGGCAAAGAAATGTATGAAATCAAAAGACATGCAACTTTAATTGGAGAATAACTCTAACCATTTCTTACCAATCCATATCAAAGGTGCTTACTTTAAATGCACATCAACATCAACATGTGAATCATCCGGAAACACATCAATTATGGAAACTTCCTTTCCATTCTTGCCGTTTTCTTTTCCCACCTTCTTCAAATTTCATGGAAGCATTGCTGGATTCAAAACCCAACACTTTTTAGAAATATCTCCTTGCTTATGGCAATAATTGCAACACATGTTCATTCTCCTTGCCTCCTTTTCATCAAAAGTGTCATGTATGTGGACATTTTCTTCCAACATCTAGAAACGCTATGGCTAAGGAAACCACAAAAGGAGCATGCAATTTTTTTCCAATTCTTATTTGGAAATTTACCATGCTTTACATGATCAAAAGAAATATGATTAAAATCAGATTTATACCTTCCTCTTTCACCTTTGTTGCCTTCATGAGAAAGTGAATCGAATGAAGAAGTGGCTCCCTTCAGCACACCATCAATCTTTTCAATGATTTTAGAGCTTTCACAACTCTCTTGTTTGAGTGCATGCTTATGAACACCTTATTCTTGCAAACTATGTTTCAAACAATTGCATTCCCCATGAATACAATCTTTACAAACTTTAGGTAGAGAACCTAAAATCAAACTCCTTCTAGGAACTATTTCAATTGCCTTCATGGCTGCTTTGGAACATTCTCCATAAGATTGTCCATAGCTAAGACCCAAATACTTAGGCCCTTCCTCAACCATTATTTTCTCAACAATGCCTTCTGCATGTTTTCCCAATCCTTTTCCTTCATATCCCATTTTTAACATCAACTTGGACCCTATACCCCTTGTATGTTTTTCAAAAGAACCAACATAAACATTCTTAGAGGAAATTGAAGACAAACTAGGATTGTTTATCTCTTCTTCAAATTGATGCTTGACTAAGGCTTATTTGGCAACATGGAGCTATGTCTCCTACTCATGCATCCTTACTAGGTTCATATTTTCAATATGAAGTTGGCTCTTCATTTCCTGCAATTTGTCAAAAAGAAATGACTTCTCTTCTTTCATGTAATTAAATTGTTCTTGAAGTTTTGTGCTCTTCCTTTCATCTTCATACATTTGTTTCACCATATCCATCACGATCAACAAGTCTTTCTTCATGTCTTCATCAAAGAATCTTATCAAGAAGGAGGATTTTGAGAACTCACTTATAGAAGTTGTCATTATAGAAATGAACAAAATAACTTCAACAAAATTCAAAAAGCTTTCAAAGAACTAATGGTTGTAGAGTCAAACTCTTATTCAAGAAACCTTTTGTAAACAAACTCTCTTGTGCTTCAAGGGTTACCTTGAGGTCCTTTGGGTAAGGAGAATGCCTTCAACCCTTCTTCATTCTTGTCATCCCCTAGACTTAGCAATCAATATCTTTCCCTTAACCTTTGCAAACTCAAACAGCAGTTAGTTTACAAACAGTCAAACAGTTAAGTCCATTCTAGTGTTTAAACACCTTTCAAGTCAAACAAGAAACCTACCACTCTATCAATCAAGAAAATTATTGCTTTGTCCATCAAGAAACCTGCTTTGTCAATCAAGCAACCTGCTTTGATAACATCTAATCTGAAATGGAGGTTTGATAACTCGTTATTCTTACAAGAACCTCACACTCAGTTAAACAAATAAATGATCTAGCTTATATATGACATTTGCGGAATTAAATACTTCAAACAGGTGTATGTTTTCTTTTAACAGTTTAAGCGCTTTAAGTCCATTTGTTTATGCTAATATTAAACACATATAACATCCATATAATGCAAAAAATAAACTTCCACACCTAAGAGAAAATTTAATTTAGGAGTTCACCCAAATATCGTGGGCTACATCTCCTTGAGCTTTTGTCATCTTGACTTGGCTCTTTGGGATTATGCAAAGTTTCTTTTACAAGTTCCACACTTAACTCCAAAGGTTACTAAACTGAACCAATGGGCTTAGAATACCATATATATCCCGGTCATGGTTGTCATCACTCTGTAAACAGATCTCAGCTCCCTTAGACTTGATTCCTTCAATTAGTGCACTGAGATACCCTGAGCTTTTTGATGGAACTAACTCCTTCAGAATTCTCCAACTATCACTAAAACCTCATATACCATCTCCACTGCATACAAGAGATTGAAAATAAACTGATCATTTTCTCAAAATGGGCCCTGCATCCCCAAACTAAGCCCTCCTCCACGATTGGCACTAGGCTACCTGAGACTTCCCTGTAGCATGTTGGCCTTTAGAAGTCTTCAAATGCTTTTGAAAATCCCTGCAATGGATTCAGAAAGCTCATTACATTCAGGAATGACTATTGGTTTGCTGAGAACAAGTATTGATAGCTCCTACAACTGCCTCCAACTCTTGGCAAGTTTTCTCATTGAATTCCCCATCGAATGAAAAGAAAGTAGAAGTAAGACAAATACCAACTAAATATGTTATATCAAGATCTGTGATGCACTTGATGATTTTGATCGTCTTGTTGATAGGGATATTAGTGTAGAGGGAGACCACATCGAAGATCACAAGCTTGTCATCTAAATCAAGATTGAAACTCTTTAACTCATTAACAAACAATGCAGAGTCCTTGACAAAGGATTTTGTATGGCTAACAAGGGGCTTAAGCTTATAGGCTATATATTCAACAAGAATATAAGTTGGCCCTCTTATCATTTTGAAAATGGGTCTCTAAGGAGTCCCTTCCTTATGAATCTTTGGCAGACCATAGGTTTTCACGGTATGAGGGAAACCTTCAATAAGCTTATGACTGAACAAGGTCAGAGAGATAATAGCCTTTATAGCAACAAGCACACTTTTGGAAATGTTCTTCAGGGGATCCGTGTCGAGTTTAGTGTAGCTCCCACTATTATGGAGGTGGTCCAACATCTTCCTACAATAATCATATTTATCAAGAATAACCACAACACCACCTTTGTCCGCTTTGAGAACAACAATATTCTTATTATTGTTCAATGATTTGAGAGCATCAAACTCGGGTTTGTTGATGTTGTTCTTGTGGGGCTTTGCATTTCCAACTACAACCACATAGTGTTGACTAATGATATCTTTAGTGACGTTTGGTAAGTATCTAATACCATATTCAATGTCACAAATGATATCATTAACTGGGATCTTTCTAGGAGCAAGAGAAAAATTTAAAACTTTCTCCAAAAGACTAAAAATAGGCCAATCAAAAGAAAAGCTAGAGAGATTGAGAACCCTATTACTAGAAGAGCAAAGAAAATCAAAACAAACAGTATTATCCAAACCTAGAGTCCTATTACTAATATTATTGTTATTACAATTCTCATAATTAAAAACATAGTAACTAACCTCACTAACATTATTATTATTATTAAGACCAGTGGTATTATTATTATACAAATTATTATCATTATAATTACTACTATTATTATTATTATTATTGTTATTCCTAATATTATATTCATATCTGAGGTGAAAATACAGTCACTAATTATATTATTACAGAACTAACTAATAATTTAATTAATATTATTAATTATTATTATATTCAAATTGAATATTAATTATTAATAGAACCACTTCCACTATTTTCGAAAGCAACAAAAAATCAATTTTTTACTTTTAAACATTTTTATATGATTAATCTTTTATATTTATTTATTTATATTTTAATGTTTGATTTATTTTTTTCGCCTTTTTGTGTATTATATTTTTGATTTCTTTATTGTATTTTTTTTAATATATATTTTTATTCATGTTTTATTATTTTTTTTTAACCTTTTTTTTGTTTTGTGTTTTTTCATTGTTCTAATTTTTTGTTTTTTATTTTATGTTTTCATTATCCTCTTGAAATTTTAATGTTTTTTGAAGTCATGATAAAATCTTTTACGCCATTATTTCAAAATGTTGAAAATTTACCCTTGGAAAAAAACGTTATGCTAGCATCAACACTTCTCATTTTAAGGTTGTTTTTCACACAAAAAAAATTGGTTTTCACCACCATTTTTAAAACATGTTGAAAATTTACCCTATAAGAAAAAGAGTGTTATTCCAGCATCAACATTTTTTGTTTTGAGGGTGTTTTTTGCACAATTTTTGCACAAAAAATTGGTTTTCACTGCCATTTTTAAAATGTGTTTAAAATTTAGCATAGAAAAAAAAGTGTTATTGGAGCATCAACACTTTTCGTTTTTAGCACTGCTTTTCCTATTTTTTGGGGGTTTTTTGGCTACAGTTCCCATTTTGGTTTATAGTTCCCGTTGCAAAGTTTACATTGTTTGCTTATCAAATGACTCATAAATCTCCTACATTATGGTTCATGTTCAACAGATAAAGAACTAGTTCTTTTACAAGTTTACTGAGCATATGCTAGTTTATTTTACAACAGTCGCGTATATTTGGTAGTTGAGTTTAGTCAAGTCTCTTATACATCTTAGTAAATAAAAATATTATTGTGTTTTTAAAATACTAAATCAGCCCCCCTCTCATTATTTTTCCCAACAATTGGTATAAGAGCAAGTGCTTCAAAAGAAGCTTGATCGCTTGAAGGAAGATCTCTCAAGATGAAAAATCAAGACAAATCGACATCTATTAGATACCTACTCTTCAACAAAAATAATTATATATATTAGAAGGAAAGCCGTGGATCCTATCTTCAGTCTCTTGGAGCAGATGTTTGGGAAATCATCGAAGAAGGCTACCAAGATCGAGCCGCAGTTCCCTCAGATGCAGTAGAAAAGAAGATGTATGAAACCAATGCAAAAGCCATCAATGCATTATTGGGAAGTCTGACAAAATAAGAATTTGTCAAATTTATGTAGCTAAACATAGAAAAATAAATATGGGATAGAATCATTCAAAGCTATGAAGGTGATACCAAGGTAAAAAGTGCTAAACTCCAAACTCTCATAATTAAATATGAAACTTTCAGAATGTATAATGATGAATGTATTTCTTCTTTCTACATATAGATGAGATTGTAAATCACATGAAAATTTTGGGTGAATAAATAAAGTACACTACTTTAGTAGATAAAATATTAAGATCTCTAACTCCTACATTCAAGTCAAAAGTGTCTTCCATTGAACAGAAGTAGGATCTACACACTCTCACTATTGTTCAACTTCATGGGATCCTGGCTGCTTTTGAAATAAGGAAAGGAGGTCCCTCAGAAGTCAGAGAAGTCACATTTAAACCATCTTCAAAAGGAAAAGAAAAGGAAGAAGAAAAGGAATCAGAAAATATATTTTAGAAGAATATGAGATTAACATTCTAAAGAAAATTCAACTAGGCACTAGAAGGTACAGAGGTAAGCTTCCCTTCAAATGTTTGTCTTCTGATAGAGTTGGTCATTATGCTAGTAAATGTCCTCAAAAAGACAAGCATGACAAAGGGAAGGATACTGCAAAAGGTAATAGGTGATGGTTTGATAGTAGAAGAATTTATTATACTCACGAAGATAGTGACAGCTTGACAAATAGTGAAGAAGGCGAGTCTGTGTAATATCTTAAATTACTCATGGATTTTGAGAAGAATACTAATGAGTCTAATGATAAATTTGTTGATGCATTAGAAGAAAATGATTTCTTTGAAGAAATTACTAAACTCAAAATTTTCTTGGAAGAAAAAAAACCGTCCATAGATACTTTGAAGCAGCAACTTATAGAAAAGGAAAACCATAATAAGAAGTTATAATGTGAAGTAGTAAGTCTAAGAAAGGAACTTGAGAAAATAAAACTTTGAATCTTAGGTTTTATAAAGAATATGACACCTTAGATTAAATTATCAAGGTATAATGCTCTCCTGATATGGAGACGATTCCTGGAAACATTAGGGAAACATCTCAAACATAAACGTCTTCAGCCACCACTCGAAGTTATCTAAATGCAACAAAAACTAGTCAGCAATGCTTCAACAATACAACAAAAACTAGTCAATAAAGCTTCAGTAATGCAGCAAAAATCAGTCAGCAAAGCTTTAGTAATGCAAAAAAAACCAGTGAGCAAAGCTTCATTCATCAACAAAAGAATAAAGGCATTCAATAGGTAAATCATGTTCACTCCAATCCAAGGATGAACAGCAATAGAAGCACCAATCAAAAGGTAAAAAACACTAGAATATTCTATGATCACATAAATTCTTCTCTATGGAAAATGTTTCTCATGTCATAATTTTGGTCATAAGGTTTCTCAATGTGTTGCATACAAAACTATCATGACTAGAGAAGCAAGAAAACAAAGGAATGAGACAAGAGTCAAGAATAACTCTTATAATATATTCTTGCCTCTTATAAATGAAATTGAATGCACATTTTGCAATAACTTTAGACATGAATAATCTGAATGCAAGAGTAAACTACAACCAATATCTCAAAAGTAGAAAATATCAACAAATTATAAGCTATGGAAAGGGAAGGAGTTACAGTCTAAGAGTTGTGTCACTGCATTGTTTCTAGAAGGTCAAGAAAATCAATGGCACATTGATAGAGGATGCTCAAATCACATGACAGGTGATAAAGATAAATTTATTTTATACAATGCGTTAAACAAATAAAAGAATGTAACTTTTGGAAATGACTCACCTGCTATCATTAAGGGTAAAGGTTGTGTTTTCTAAAAGAAAAAGTTAAAGATGGTAATGTTATGTATGTTGATGGATTAAGGCATAACTTGTGAGTGTTAGCCAAATGTGTGATCAAGGAAATGAGGTGGTATTCTAACCACAAGAATTTTTTGTTCTTGAACTTGACACAGGAAATACTATAATAAAAGGAACAAGAACCCCAAGTAATATGTATATATCAAAAGTTGGCCAAGGACAACATTACCTAGGAAAGGAAGAAGAAAACTAGTTATAGCACGGAAGGTTGGGACATCTAATCTTCTCTCAAATAAGTAAATCAAGCAGGCTCAAAGTTGTTTGTGATCTACCCAACATCACCATACCATAATGTACCATATGTAAGTCATGTCAATTTGGTAAGCAAACCAGAGTTCAATTCAATGCCAAAGAAGTATCAGTAAGTAAGCCTCTTGAGCTTATACATACTGATTTGTGTGGACCAGTAAACATAAAGTCACCTCATGGAGAACAATACTATATCTTACTCATTGATGACTTTTCTAGAATGTGCTAGATCAGTCTATTGAAACAAAAAGATGAAGCATTTGATAAATTTAAATTATTCAAGGCATTAATTCAAAATGAATTAGATCTAAAAATAAAATATCTTGGATCTAACCTAGGAGGAGAGTCATATCACATGAATCCCTTGATTTTTATGAACATGGCATAAAAAGACAATTTTTGTAGCTAAAACTCAAAAAAATGGTGTGGCAAAAATAATGAATAGAACTATTAAAAAATGTCTCATGCTATGCTTGATCAATATAGAACTCCTGACATCTTTTGGGTGAAGTTGCACATATTGCAGTAAATATTCTTAACAAGGCTCATCTTCATGTGAATAGTGATAAAACTCTGTATGAACATTAGTATGGTAATCCTCCCACTGTAAACAATTTTAGAGTTAATGGAAGTGAATGTTTCATCAAAAAGAATGATGGAAAACTTGGTACATTTGAAGCTAGAGCAGTTGAAGAAATACTTCTTGGTTACTCATCTAGAAGCAAAGGATACAAATGTTACAATAAGACATTTTGGAAAATTGTTGAGTGCATTGATGTTGTGATTGATGAAGCATGCATAGGGCCCAAAAAGGTAACATCATCAAAAGAGGATGATGATGAGGAATGCTTCCTCACATCAAATTGCAATGATATAGAAGAAAAAACTAATGAAGAAACATAAGAAGATACATCTGACAAAGAAAAGGCTTCATCCAAGTATTTTCAAAAGAATTATCTAGAAACTCAAATTCTAGGAAAAAATGAATCTAGTGTACAAACAAGAAGAACCCTTGTAGGATCTTCTAGTTATCTAGCTTTATTATCCACCATTGAACCACAAAATGTAAATCAAGCTCGTGAATATGAATTTTGGGTTAAGGCCATGAAATAAGAACTCGATCAAATTAAAAAGAGTGATACTTGGGAATTGCTACCAAGACGTCACGATAAAAATGTTATTGGGACAAAATGGATATTAAAAAATAAGTTGAATGAAAATGGAGAGGTCATTAGTGTTAGGATATTCTGACCAGGGAAAATTTTAAGAACACCCCCTAAATTTATAAGTATAATAAATGGGCGAATCTTCATAGTATATAGGAAAAATGGAAGGCGATTTTATCAATAATATAATATGTATATATAATTTTTTGGCGAATCTCTCACCAGTCATGGCGAATATTTTACTCAATTATAAAATCTTGTAGATCTTGGTATTACCATGGGTTATCATAAACGTGGAGCTTAAAAATTACTATTAGTAATTTATAAAAATTAATAAAATTAATAGTTGATTTTT
>APFE030988895.1:0-12767 GCA_000404065.3 Pinus taeda
GATTCCCTATGCAGGGTGGAGATTGGGCTAGATCTCTGGACTTCCTATACTTGAACATTGTTATGCCAGAAGGATGGAGATTGGGTTAGATCTTTGGATCCCCTGTACCAGAACACTGTTATGCCAGAAGGGTGGAGATTGGGTTAGATCTCTGGACTCCTTGTACCTGAACACTGTTATGCTAGAAGGGTGGAGATCGGGTTGGATCTCTAGACTCCTTGTACCTGTGTTATAAAATTATATATTACGGAGCAATGGAACACATAAAATATTGCAAAAATATAAACACAGAAAACGCATAAAGCAAGAGAGACACAGATATACGTGGTTCACCCAGTTTGGGCTACGTCCACCCCAAACAGCCAGTCCTTCCTTTCTATTATCCAACAAAATGAAGAGACACAACCTACAGCAAATCCGTTGTAATATCCTTTGTTTTCTCTCACAGTCTCGCCTCTCTATTTCTTTCTCACAAAATACACATCTATTACACAACCTCGAATACAAAATGCCCTCATACAAAAGAGAGGGGTTGCCTTCTAGGGCAAAAAACCCTAAACTAAACATAAGTTCTACCGTCAGATCATCCACCTAATGAATGGCCCAGATTGACTAGAAGTTACTATACTTTTACAAGGCAATTTACATCTGTTTTTAGCTTCGGGGGCGCTGCCCCCGAGCCCCCGCCAGGGGACCGCTGGCCCTCGGACGCCCCCAGCTTGGGGGGATCGGCCCGCCCAAACCCCCCGGGGGACAAATCCCCCCCGCGTGGAGGGGTGTACAAACTTCCTGGGGTATACATCCGGTTGAAACAAAGACCTCTGAACAATCATGCTCCACACACAACAACCTGAACACTGTTATGTCAAAATGGTGGAGATCGAGTTGGATCTCTGGACTTTGTGTACCTGAACACTCTTATCCTAGAAGGGTGGGGATTAGGTTAGGTCTCTGGATTCCCTGTACCTGAACACTGTTATGCCAGAAGGATGGAGATTGGGTTAGATCTCTAGACTCCTTGTACCTGAACACTATTATGCCGGAAGGGTGGAGATCGAGTTAGATCTTTGCACTCCTTCTACTTGAATAGTGTTATATGCCAGAAGGGTGGAGATGGAGTTAGATCCCTGGACTCCTTGTATCTGAACAATGATATGCCAAAAGGGTGATTGGGTTAGATCTCTGGACTCCCTATATCATTACACTGTTATGCCCGAAGGGTGGAGATCAAGATGGATCTCTAGACTCCCTATACCTGAACACTCTTATGCCAGGAGGGTGGAGATTGGGTTAGATCTCTGGACTCCTTGTACCTGAACACTATTATGTCAGAATGTGGAGATCAGGTTGGATCTCTGGACTCCGTGTACCTGAACACTGTTATGCCAGAAGGGTGGAGATCGGGTTCAATCTCTGGACTCCCTGTACCTGAACATTGTTATGCCAGAAGGGTGGAGGTCAGATTAGACCTTTGGACTCCCGGTACCTGAACATGACTTTGCCAGAAGGGTGGAGGTTAGATTAGATCTCTGGAATCGTTGAATGTTGGCCATTGGGATAGTCTTCATGAGCTCGGGGGCGACAACTGCAATAGCAGCCTGTCAATGGTTGGTAGGAGAATTGTCGGCTATGTTCCAGTGCCCATACTAAATTCCACAATGCGGACTGATGCATCAACTATGATAATCAAACATGCCTGGACTGTTTTCTAGTTTGAGTATGCATGGTAGGTTGATATGGACTAATAGCACAATGAGTGTTAAATACATCCTACCATTTCAAAGGACAATACACTCTCACCAATGATTATACCATACATACCATGGCTAGATAGTATACAAGCCTCTATTGTTGCACTGAAATGCGTTCAGTGGAGTTCAGATATTAGCTACTGTATCAAATCAGTCATATGTACAGTAGGATAGCTTACTTATGGTTGAGTATTGTGTTTATTGAGAATGTTTTAATTAGTGCCTCTGTTACATTCTCTTTCCATTGTAGTAATCCTTATTGACCCTATTAAGCTTGGGGCTAACTCCCTCCCATGCTTGGAATTCTTTTATATTAAACCCTGTCTCTATTGAGCTTATTGCTCTCAATTAGTAAATTGCAAAATATGCAAGTGTCAGTGAAATGCACAAATGCCAATTACTCTGAAATTCTACTTGGGGCAATGTTCACCTCAATTCCTTCTTGGGAAAAGGAATCTTCCATGTTTCCCCAGAGCAGGGTGGAATTCATTACTTCAATTTGTCCAATAATGAAGTATGTCTATCCCTGAGTTGATGACAAAAATAACAAGAGGCAGTAATGCATCCACGCAAACTTTTATACCACCCCTTGATGATTCAACCATTGCAATAATTGCTGAAATGTGATTCTCAAAGGGGAAGGGTAGAAGAAGCCCCAAGGAATGTACACCCAAATCAGGTTGCGTCGGCAATGGAACAAAAGATCCCTTGTAGGAAGATGATGAACTTTCTGGAGCACTGGCTTTTTGATGAAATACAGAATCTTTAGCTAAGTAAGAAGATGGTGATCAGCCAAAAAGGATATTGACCAAAAGGAGGAGCTGGCACAAGCTTCTTCTATTGCTGAGAATTCCTCCACTTGCACTAAGTTGCTCCATGTTCCTTGAAGGATTTTCTAGATAGGGAAGAGCTAAGGTTATATCATTTCTCGCAAAGCATCTGAGACATTGTTGTTTGGATCCTAGACAGGATAATACCATCACACGCTTTGGCTTTAATTTTTACAGGAAGACAATGCAGCTTGTGAAGTTGCTTCCAACAATGGTCTTGTTAGTGCTTTCCAACAGGCAAAAAAATAAAAAAAAATGCTTACCCCATTCTTGTAACCATAACCCGAGATTCGGGTGATTTGGTGACCACCCTCCTTGAATTAGATTGGGTATAGTATTGGGGTGTGTTACAAGTGGTATCAAGGTTCCAACACTGGACATCGGGGTGCAAATGAGTTTTTAGGGCTATGTGCCAAGTGATGGATTTGGTTGTTGCCTGACTATGTATGGTTGTGATTTGTATATGCAGAGACAATATGTTGATATGGATTATGTTGAATAATATTATTATATATGAACTAACCTTCTAGAGAGATCTATTTGCTATCACTAGATTCCATATCAGAAACTTAGAAGGGGCTATTTTCACCAGCATATGAGGGCACACAGGTTGGTAACAGCTAAAATATATTACATAGGATTGGCATGTTGGCAAGAAGAGGAACATATCACCCAATTCCAGTGACTCCTTTATCCTTGTAAACATGCACATGATTATTAGTTGCTGCGGGTGCCTGATCAAAATGGTATAACCAACAGCCACAGACTCTAACCCAGTTTAAGGAGGAATGTTTGATTCCTGTTCTGTTTATCATTATTAGGGGAAGCATTCTTGGCTTTGACACAAAATAATGTTGTTAGAATGCTGCCCTGGTGGATCAAGGCCTGTTGCCAAGTCTGGAAATAAAGCTGAAGAATACAGCCACAGTAATGAAGCTAGGAAATTGCACCTAACCCATATTTTTTATTCTTACTGTCCTGATGCTAAGTCTGAATGCACCAGTGACTATTTTTGTGAGGAGCCAATTTTTTTTTACCCTCTGATGCTTTGGCCTTTTAGTGTCTAGAAGTCTTGAATGAATGATTCTATGCTGGAATTGGTTGGCAAATATGGCGCAGCAGGCAGGATTTGCTGGAGGAGCTTGTATTTCACATTAATTATCTCGGAGTAGCTGAACATGCTTCTCCAAGTAATTAACTCAAGTAGTGTGCCACATTTATGCTAAGAACCTATTCCACAAATTTTCAAGCAACAACATAAGTAGTGTGCCTTCCTAGTCCAACTAACTCCAACTGTCAACAAAATAGATAACGGGGGCTATGAGACAATTCATTCTCATGAGATCGCTCCCGCTGGTTGATCCCTCTAATAGCCAGAGTCAAACATTCTCTGAGCAGCAAGTAACTACCATGGTATCACAGAAATATATCATTGAGTTTGACCAGTCCCAGTATCGAAGTCAGTAATTAAGAGAATATCCCCTTCTGCAAAGAACTTTATGAGTTTTGGATGCAAGTCCACAGAGAGATTGACTCCATTTATTGTCAAGGCATAAGAATAATACCAGATGAAAGTAGCAAGCTGCAACCTGCAACATAAAGTTGATTCAAGGGAGGGTTTCTCTTAACAGATACCCAAAAGAATTTACCATAATATTGAGTCCCATAATTAATATCAAGGGCAATAGGCTATCTTGGAATAGACAAGAAATCCCACCTGAACCTTTAATTCCATGACAGAATGGCAGTCTATGTATTGACAACCATAAATAGCATCTCAAGGGGGAAGTTTCTTTTGTTTCATAAATCTCAATGAAAAAAAATGATGGCATTCCGTTGTATAACATCATCAAATGACCATGGGGAAAAAACTAGTGAACTACTGCAGCCGGAATTGATACAGTATACTGAAACCCCATTGCTCAGAGTCTATTTGGGGCAATGTTAACAGGAAGTCATGATGAACTATTTTGGTTGCTGTGGGGTACCTTAGAACTGGACTAGCTACTAAATTGTATGTCATACATTGTTTTGTTGGGTACTTGATTATTAGATTCCAAATATTACACCAGGAATCTTAAGGATTCACCAGCCTTACCTCTGTGCACAGTTTTATGTATCTAAGATTATTTTACTCAAAAGCATTTCATGGCATCTTGAGAAATTCTAGTTATGCCATGCTGAATAGTTGCTAAAATTCTCATTGATCTTCTTTGCCGTAAACTTTAACTTGTCCTCATCACGACTTTTCATGTCTGCAACAAATCTGTGGTGATTCCATCCATGAAAACTGCGTGAAGCAGCTTTAAGCAACTGATCTAAAAGCTGGAACTCGTGATCTAAAGAGGAATAGCCCACGTTTATCATCCATTTGCGGTGGTGCCATGCACCATATGACATATGGTTTCTTATCAAAGCTCTCTCAACCTACTGCCACTCTGAACTTTTCAAGAGGTATTCTTTTTGTTAGCATGTTCATGAACATGTTAAATCTATGGGATTACTTTTTCCAACTTTAAATGTTTTGCGTGTTTACTAATTTACTAGAGGCAAGACACATACAAATAGAGGTAATAAGGAAAATCGGTATCGCTATGTTCACAGATCTTAGGTAAGGCCTTAATGGACCCTAACTTGAAGAAATAAGGCAAGTTATTTCAATTACACTAAACGATCAGTTGGGCCAGACTCCTGTTGAGGGCTGCGTTGTTATTGCATTCTAGAAACAACTTTCTTTGGAGTTTTTCTTCTCCAATTGAATTGTTGCTGGTTCTATTTTAATATAGTTATGCAAGATCACCACAAGACATTTTGAGTTGCTAGTTCTAATCTCAAGGATATCTGCAAAAAACCCAAGAACATTTAGGTGGATGACTCCATACTGGTCTTGTTACAGGTTCAAGGATATATGCAAAGAACTCAAGACTTTGTCGGTGGAGGAATCAATGCTACTCTCGATTGGCTTATTGATCTATGCATTTTTTTTTTTCTATCTCTGAAATGTTCAGAGTGATAATGATTGATTCCCCTGTTCAATTTTATCAGTTGAAATCAAGGAGAAACATGTAACTAAGTGTTTGAGCCCCATGTTAAAATATTCCAGAAAAAATTATATTTCACAACAATCCAAAAACTAAATCAAGTCTTTTTCACTACTGAGGCAGCACCTCTAACACGTCAGATGGTGGAAATAGTGCAGGCAATCATGGTGTGGGTGCATGTGCAATTTCTCTTATTCTTTCAGGACCTAGAAAGAATGGCATCCCTGACCTCCATTATAACCTTGTGGATTCTCTGGTATGGAATTGATCTTTGGAACATAACTACCTTCTTGAAAGATGGAAAACTTCATAGAAATCTGATCGGTGACCAAATTGCTCTAGAAATTTATTATTGAATCATTTACATACTCCACATTTGTAAGTGGCTGTTTCAAACCTCTGAAACCACGTTGAGAAATCGGGTACTCTAAGCTATGGGCTTCACCAGCCCCCTTTTTTTCCAAACAAAATGTAATGACCCCAGTCATGTAACGACCAGGTCAAATGCTGGCATGGATTGCAAAGTTTAAGGGAAGGGAATGTAAACCCAGCTATGAACGTGCAACAACTGCTGTAGATTTTGTTGAGGACAACTAATCGTATGGTCTGAAATTCCTGGCTGTTGTATTAGCAAGATAATGGCAAGAGTCGATTATTAACAGAATTGACATCAACCCTACACAACCTCTACATCAGACCACTAAAAATCTGCTTGGGATAAAGATATGCCACGCTGTATGATTAAGTGTGCAACTTAGGCTATTGCTGGCAATGGCTCTTTTGTTTTAGCCATATATTATATCATCTTGTGATTTGTACACACAACTATGGTTGGCCATTGACACATTTTAGGGTTTCAGATAAGTATTTGTATCTATTGTTTCTCTTTGCTTGTTTTCTTTTTGTAAGTTTCGTTGTTGGTTCCTATTTGGTGTAAAGCCGATGTATGCTTTGTTTAAAGCATTTATCTTACGTGCTTGTTTAAAGCATTAGGCATTTGCAGTAGATTTATGTGAATGTATTGATGAAATTATTCTACACAATACTTGTTTCAATGATCTGTGTCTAGGGATTCAATTCTGTATAAAGAATTGTTGCCTCTACCTTGTACGGCTTACTCCAGTGCTTCCTCTATGGCCAATGCCTCTGCTGCTTACTCTGGTGCCTCCTCTAGGGCCAATTCCCAACTGTAGCTCCGGCTGCCTATGCCTATCCAGCTCTATCTACGTTCATGTATTCCACCGACCATAACTGACTGCTGCCAACGATTATGATAGCAGAAAAGTGAATGAGAGATGATGAAATTAATACCTCAATTAGAGGGATTGTGTTCTTAATTTAGAGAATATATATGTGAGAGAATTATGTTCTTAATTTAGAGAATATATATGTGAGAGAATTAATATTTGGTGGTATAATGTACAAAAATAATCACCAAAAGTTTGCGAATATCTTCCCAGAAAATTAGATTGCTCTGCTTCAACTACTTACAAATACCAGACCTTGTAGACTGAGCTTTCTCCACCGCGAAGCATCCATTTAAATTGAGGAATTTAAGGTTTATGAGACTTGAAAGTGTCCAATTCCTGGCAGTTTCATTCTTGCTAATGTTTATGGCAAGGCAATATTTTGTGAAATGTCAATAGTTTGGAACCAAGGGTAAACACATTCAACCATCGGATGCTTTCTTCAATGTGAGATCTCTTAAAACACCCACCGATTCTTTCGAAAACTAAAGCTAGCTATTGGACAACCGTCCATTGTCAAAGTTGTGTGATGTTTTTGCTGGAATTAGGGATCAAACACAACACTCTAGCTAAGAATTGCAATGTCTGAGTTTTCATTAAATAAATTTCTCACCAGCAATATCGCAGTGATGCAGTACAGGGGTTGTGGGAGGGAGATTCAGGTATTTTCGATTACCATAACACGCTATCATGGTTTTGGGGGAAAAATTAATTAAACTGCTATCATGGTTTTGGGGGAAAAGGTTAATTAAACTGCTATCACGGGGAAAGAAATTAATTAAACTGCTATCATGGTTTTTGGGGGAAAATATCAATTCAACTCGCGGTTAGGATGAGAGTGCATTGGTTTTTGGGCGTTGTTCTTTGATAAAATTGGGAGTTATTAAATTTTTTTAATGCATTGGTTTTCAATTTTTCGAAGTTGTGTGAGTATTCAATTAAATTAAATTGGGAGTTATTAAATTTTGTTAATGCATTGGTTTTCAATTTTTCGAAGTTGTGTGAGTATTCAATTAAATTAACTCAAAATTTAATATATTAATGAAATTATTTGAGTACTCGTTTTTTATTTTTATTTTCAAAGTTAATTTAATTGTTGGAGTGTTATTTTTAAGTTTTTCGAATTTTTTGTATCAATCGATTAACTTAATTTAGATTTTAATATACTTGTAGAAATCGTATCACACGGCATGGTTTGAAAGCGTAATCATTTTTAATGTCCATTGTAACAAATTTGTGTGGATATGTATTACAGAATACATTTTTTAAAACCTTTGTATTGTATTTATGCACAAGGATTCAATTCCAAATAAGGCATTGTTGCCTCTGCTTTCTCGCTTTTCGCATTTATGCACGAGGATTCAATTCCAAATAAGGCATTGTTGCCTCTGCTTTCTCGCATTTTCCTGTGCTTATTCTACAGGTGATGCAGCCTTATGTACTTGCCATTGCAGCCATATCTGCTTCACTTTCCATGACTCTTTTCATTATTATTGAAGTTTATATGATAACGAAAATGACATGGTCAAATGATTTTACTCTTGAAGTTAAATATGATAGCGAAAATGAGATATATGATTAGATTGTGGGTTGTTGTTTTCTCAGGTTTTATGAATGTGTGGTTAAATTAGTTTTAATTTCAGTATGTTTCTTGAATTATTTGACATTAGTACTGATGAAATTGCTTGACAAAGTGTCTTTTGATGTTGTGGATTTTTTTTAAAGATTTGATTAAATTAATTTTAATTTTGATAGACTTATAAAATTATTTGCCATGGTACAAATCTTTTTTCGTGGCCTTCGTAGCATATTTATGTTGAAATATTTGATGAAATCATTCTGCAGGGTATGTTAAGACGTTTGTAGCATATTTTTGTGCAAGGATTCAATTCCAGATAAGGAATTCTGGTCTCTACCTTCTGTGGCTTTCTCCTCTGCTTTTGCAACCACCGGTGCCTTTACTTATGTTGTTGGCTCCCGATAAACTAAGCTCCAACCGCCTGTGCTCCTAAGAAAAACTTAAGTCCGTAGTTTTTGTGAAGATTAAATTAAATTAATTTAAGTTTTCATATACTTATGAAATTATTTGGCATGGTATTTGTGAAAATGTTTGACAGAGTACTCATTTTTTTTTAGGCATTTGCAGTAGATTTATGTTAATGTGTTGATAAAATTATTCTAAACAATACTTTTTACAATGATCTTTGTCTAGGGATTCAATTCCGTATAAAGAATTGTTGCCTTTAATATTGAATTTATAGGTTAAGGAGAATGAGATATGATGAACCCTCACCAGAAAAATGAATGAGACATGATGAAATTAATACCTCAATTAGAGGGGAGGGGTTGTCCACTTAATTTTGTATATTTGGAAAACATATCTATATATGAGAATTAATGTTTGGTGGTATAAAGTACAGAAATACTCCCCCAAAATTTGAGAATATTTTCCCAGAAAATTCGATTGCTCCACTTCAAGTACTTCTAAAGATATCAGACTGAGGGTTTCGTGAAGCATCCATTTACGTTGAGGAATTTAATGTTTACGAGACTTGAAATATTCTCTGATGAGTGCAATTCCGGGCAGTTTTGCAGTTTCACTCTTTCCTAATGTTTATGTCAAGGCAATATTTTGTGAAATATCTCTTAAAACACCCACAGTCTATGGTCAAATGCTTTTACTATTAAAGTTATATGATAGCGAATAAGAAATGGTTAACCGGGAGCAGGAATTGAAGGGTTAAAATGAATTTGTAATGATTAAATTAATTCCTCAATTCAGGCTGGTTGTTCTTCTTTTGTCTGCAGCTTCACTCTGTTTCTTACATTCCGTAGTCAAACAATGGGCTGGCCAGCCGGGTTGTGTAGAATTTCAATAGATATGAACCATATTTTCCCGAAACCACTTATGGCAACAAATACGTGTGAATTTTGTGCAGCCCGAAACCATTAATAGCAACAAAACCCACAACCGATTGTTCCCACAACCGATCCAACAATGGTTTCATATTTTTTTACCCCATTGATTTTTCATCTATTTTTTATTCCATTCATTCCATTCATTGATTGGCTTAAAATAGTTCTAAGGCCTTTCTTTTGGAAGAATTGCAGCTAATCAGTTAATCATTTGAGTGGTTAAAGAAGTGCAGCTAATCATTTAAAAAAAAATCAGTTAATCATGAGTGGTTAGCAATGCTTTTTGCATTAGCACATTCTCATTTCTCTCTGTTTTGCATATGCCTCATCTTGATTTTCACTAAGAAATAATCTCGTATATTTATGCTTTATTTATTCTTTTTGCCCATCCTATCTCATTTTTTGAAGTAGGCTCCTTAATATTATCATAGGACCTAATCTTTTTTAATTAATAGGTAGTTCTAATTTCCAAAAAGAATAGGACAGACAAGCACAATAAGGCTAATTAAAATTCTACCTTATTAATTTGATGGACAGAAATTTAAGTATTCAATAATACCATTTTTAAGGGTTGATACTAAAATAAATTCAACTAATTAAAAATCTACCTTATTAACTTCATGGGCAGAAATTTACTTATTTAATAATACCAAAATAGTTGAAACTAAAATTTCAGAGTCTTTTCCATGTTGGAAGCATAATATATCATGTGGCGTTTACATGTAGTTTTAGTATCTAACAAGGTTGTTTATCTTGGGGATGTTTCTTTTGGAATATGAAGTTGGTTTCAATTTTATTGCTTCTTTCACCATTGTATTATCAACCAAATATATATTTACACTTCACACATAAATTTGGTATTGAAATATAGATTAAATATATAACTAATAGTTTTAGTATCATACCATGTTATGTTATGCTGTTTATTTTGGGATATGATGTTGGTTTCAAGTTTTGCTTCTTTGACGGTTGTATTATTAACCAAATATATATTTACACGTCATAGAGAAATTTGGTATTGAAATATAGATTAAATATACAAGTAGTAATTTAAATTATTTTTTAGTGTTTAGAGAAATTGGTAATTGAGCATTTATTCTCACTTGCATATGATTTCAGAGTTTATTAAAAACATAGTAGATCAGAAAATTGGGATATTTTGCTGGAAACATAACATATTATGTTTGATTTGTGTAGCTTTTGGATCAAACAATAAAATCATGTGTTTAATTGTATGAATAAATTCTAGTTTCAAGCCTATTGCTTCCTTGACCGATATATTTTTAACGAAACATATATTTACCTCACCGATCAGTTCAGTGACGAATTATAAATTAAATATATAAGTAGCAGCTCAATGACAATTGTATTTATTTTATCCATATAGATTTTGTATTTAATTTTAATATATTTTAAATATTTTGGGTTAAAACAAGTTAATAAATTATATTATTTACTAAAATGCTAAGACTATATTATATCAAAAACTTGCGACACCACATCAAAAACTTAACATATTATTTAACATATTATATAAAATTTATGGGTAACTTTTGCATTCAACACTCATATGATTATCAGAGAAAAGAATAAATTTGTTTGTAGAAATAAATTGTAGAATGTAAATTAGACTTCACTTCTATTTTTTAGATAATTGTTTCTATTTAATAAAAAATTGTGAGTAAATTAATATGTTAATTGCATTTTATATTTGAAATTTATGGTTATTTATATTATTAAAAAGTATTTTAATCATATAATTCTACCTTCAACTCCAAAATAATTTTGAATTTTGGCTCATTTACAAAATAATTTTGAATCATTGGCAACTATCATATTTACTCAATGCATTACCTTAAAACTCTAATATTTATCAAAGAAAATTGACTTGTAAAACTAAAATGATAAATCTATAAATAATATCACAACTTTCTAAAAATTAATTCCACTTAATTACACCAATTAAGTAAAATATAAAACCAACCAATTATAAAAAGAGATAAAATTCAAAGCATCTCCCAGATATAAAGAGGGGAAATCACAAGTGGTAACCAAAAATCATGAGATCAACACTAATCCTAACACAACACAAAACATTTATATCAACAACTAAAATAGACACACAAATGTTCCCAATGAAGCATTTGCGACTATTTGCGAGCCTGTGACTATGGAGCATTTGGACCATAAACCATTGAGTGAGCTCTGTTAATTTAATTTAATTTAATTTGTAATTTATAAAATGATATAACAAATTTTTTGAGGATAATTTATAATTTAGTATGAAGGAGATAAGAGAGATTAAGGTTAAACATTTAAATATTAGCCCTTTATAATTTAGTATAGAGGAGATAGGAGAGATTGAGCCTAAACATTTAAATATTAGTTCAATATGAGAAATTGATGTAGTGTTTTTTAAAAGGAAAAATTAGATCAAAAAATAAAGATAATAATTAAACATAATGTTGGCTCAATTAAAAACATTTTGAAAACATTGATATAAAACTATTAATATTTCTTGCTAAAAAAAACCATAATATGCATATCACATTAAAAGAAATTTAAGTAATGGTACGAAGGTCACTACTTAATCCTTGGGCCAAGCACTGGTGTGGCACCTACTCAAACCACTTACCAACTAAAAAAAAAGACTTAATAATAGTGATCATATTTCGGAATCATAAATACAACAATTAATAATATGTAAAACTTAAATTAAGCTTAATTTTTCCCTAAAAATAAAATTAAAATTCATATTTTTATATTGTATTTACATATTCTTATCAAATTTAATTAACAAGTATATAAAAAATCAATATTAATAAGTATTTAATTAATTAATAGACCGTTATACTAATGTTAAATATAGATTAACATAATTTCAACAATATTTAAGTTTAATAAAGTTTAATAATTTATATATTAATTGATAATTATATTGACTATAAAAATAAACTAACATAGTTTCCATAATGATATTAT
>APFE030988898.1:0-10455 GCA_000404065.3 Pinus taeda
CAACGTCTGGTCTTCATTTTCAGCTAATACAAGCTTCTTTTGCTGTTAATTACTCACTCTCCATTTCTACTCTATTCTAGGCTATGCCTGCTATGCATTTTTCATGTGCTCTTGATATTTAGCATGAAGGGCTGTCATCCCACCTCTGTGTTAGAATCTAATATGTATCATTGAATATGTATGCAGGTCTCTGTTATTTTAGTGCTAGAGAGTTGTCATCCTATCTGCACATTAGGAAATAGATTTACAAACCTTTTACTGGTTGTAGCCGGCCATCACATGGTCTTGTGCATCTGCTGGTGTGGTCAGTATTCTCCATGTTAACTTAATCCTCAAACTGTGAGTAATTAGTGGTCTAAAGCCTTGTAGTCTGAGGGTGTTCACCCATGTTTGGGGTTAAGCATAGTAGAAGTGGTTATCTGGCTTGAATATGCATCATTTATTCCATTCATTCATTTCCAAATTTTTTCGAGTTTGTAATGTTCCCGGGCATCTCTGATATACAACCTAGGAGAGTTTCTTGGGGTGATAACATTAATTGGCGCCGTTGCCGGGGAGAGGAGATTCAAGCTCAGCTTCCCTGGGAGATGACATAATTCCATATTTTGATGATAGATAGGGTCTGGACACATTTTTTGTTGTAATCATCTATCTGGCGACTCGACTGGAGGAAGACCAACTTTTGGCGACTCCACATTGCAGTTCTAGCTCAGTTTGTGAGGCATACTCAAAGAAATCCTTAGAAATCACCAGTTGAACGAGTGCCTAACCCTGAGAAGATTGTTAAACTGAAGAAAACATTGTAGAAAGGAGCATCAGGATAAGGTAAGCCTAAGAAATCTTATTTGTCTCTGAAAGATAAGGTTATAGCTGAGAGTATACAGTTTGAAGATTTAGAGCCCAACACTGTTAGTAAAGAAATCCTTTCAGAGATTAATACAGCTCCTTGTCCATTTAGTTCCCCTTTGAATCTTAGTCCAAAGAAAGTTTCCCATACAGTCCACCATATCCCTATGTCTTTGTCATCTGTTCCATTGTTTCCCACTGTTCAATCTGCTAGTATTCTCCCACACATCCTAGTTATGGTAGGTCAACAGGTACCTACGAAGATGGAAAGAATTATCGCTGCTAGGTATGGACCTTTGGTTTTGCCTATTCCTTTGAATGCCATGCCTGTTGGAGAGTATAAAAAATATATGCCTAAGTTCATGGGTATAGAGGGAGTAACAGCTGAAGCGCACCATGAGGCTTTTTATAGTTATGCTGATAACTTAGATATAAGTGAAAATGATGTGTGGATGAGAGTTTTTGTACAAAGCCTTGATGGAGAGGCTAGAAAGTGGTTCAGAGGGTTTCCCCATGGATCTATTGCTGATATTGAAGCCTTAGATGAAGCATTTTTGAAGCATTGGGGAGATAAAAAGGACTTGTTGTATTACCATACTGAGTTTGGCAATCTGAAGAAGGAGAATGGGGAATCATTGCCTGATTTTAATAAAAGATTCAATCGTATGTATAATAAGATACATGCTGAAATAAAGCCTACCCCTACCTCTGCCAAACTCACCTATGCCAATTCTTTTGACTCTGATTTCTGCCTGCTTTTGAGAGAAAGGAGATGCGCCACTCTAGCTGAAATGCAAGATGTCGCAGTAGAGGTGGAATCTAATATTATGGCTGCAGAAAAGCTTAAAAGTCATGCTAATAGAAGGAGGTAGAGAGGTGAAGTTTATTCTTCCTCTGCCTCATCCTCTAAGCCTACATTAGATAAAATGACTAGAATGATAGAGTCATTGGCTGCCGAAATATCTAAGCTGAAGATTGAGCAAAACTCTGGGAAAACAAGGCAGAAGAACACATTTTCTCCAAGAAATCCAAATCCATTCAGAAGAGAAAATGAAAAGTTACAAATAATTCAGAGGGGTAAAGAAGCTAACGAAGATCAGAAGGTTAAAGCTCCTTTCCAGAATGTGTCATGGAGGAAGAACAGTTTGGAAAAGAGGATGAAATTCACTGCATGGAAGATAAAGGCAGTGCTGCCTTTTTGACATTGGCTGCATATGAAGAGTCTTTGCTACAGGAACAAGATAGTCAGAGGTGGGACAGAGCGGTTGTTCTACAAAATGGCGAGCATCAAATATATAACCTGAGGTCGAATGCAAAAAATGTCAAGGAGAATCATGCCCAAAGAGCTGCTGTCCAAACAGAGACACAAAATATCAGCCAGAGAAGACCAGCAACTGATCAAGTCATCCTTAAAGCACCAGTTCAAGAGGTAAGAAGTTCTGACAAGTTGCCTTCCTCTTTCAGCTTTGAATCAGAAGTCCAGAAGTTAAAAATATCTATGCCTCTGGTAGAGTTGGTAAAGAGTGAAATATTTAGAAATCCTATCCTTGAAGCTCTTGAGTTGGAAACCACACAGACCTCCACTGACTCTGTCAATTTGCAAGATGACAAGCCTGCCATTGTGCTTAGCCCCATGATTGAACCTGCTGATAATAATTCTCCATCATTCTATGTCTCCTTGACTATTCATGACAAAATCCTCCACAATTTCCTGCTAGACATAGGGGCTAGCCACAATTTAATGCATAAAGCTATCATGAAAGAGTTAGACCTTGACATCACCGGACCATATCATGATCTATTCTCTTTTGATTCAAGGAAAGTGAAATGCCTAGGATTAATCAAAGACCTGGCCATTACCTTAACTCAGCTGCCCATGAAGAGTATGATGATGGATATTGTTGTAGCAGATGTCCCTCCTAAGTTTGGCATGTTGCTATCTAGAGGATGGATTAAAAGACTAGGTGGGACATTACAGAATGATCTATCTTATGCCACTATCCCAGTTTTTGGAGGAGAAAGCAGGAGATTGTACAGAGAAGCGCAATTGGCAGACATCATTAGTGATGAAAAGAATCCTACTAATCATCCCATTTATGTTGTGACACTGATTTTGGATCATGTATCCTCCAAATAAAAGAACCCCAGAAGGTCTCAATGCAGATTAGGAAACAAATAGTTCAGGCCAAGGAAGAGCAAGGAAGTCAGGTTTGGGAGATGTTCTTTGATGGAGCATGTTCTAGGGAGACTACAGGAGCAGGGGTGGTGCTAATATCTCCAAAACAAGAAAGCACACAGCTAACTTTTAAGCTGGCTTTTCAAGTCACAAATAACATATCAGAATATGAGGCTCTGATATTTGGCCTTAACGCAGTAAAGGATAGAGGAATCAAAAGCATAAAGGTGTTTGGAGATGCTGATTTGATCATTCAGCAAGTAAACAAAACATTTCAGGAAAAGCACCCAAGGCTGAAAGCGTACAGAGATGAGGTATGGAGACTCAAAGATTCTTTTGACAATTTCTATATTTCATATATCACTAGAGCCAAAAATCAACTTGCTGATTCCCTTGTGGTGTCTGCTAGCATATTTATCCCTCCCATGCCTCCCAGACTAGTTTATGAAGTTCAAATGAAATATAGACCATCCTTGCCTGATAATGTCCAGCATTGGAAAGTTTTTGAAAATGATGATGAAATAAATAGGTTTCTTCTGCAAGTCATTGATGAGTTTTCTGAAATGCAAATTGACCAAGAGAATGAAGCCTTGGAATAAATCCCTCAATCCCAGCTTAGAAATAAAATTGGTAAAGATAGGATTGTCCAGCTTCCCAACAATCATATTCCTAAGGGTTTAGTTCCTTTAGAAAGACTGTTTGACCAGAATGATGTGCCTTATAAGGCTTCCCAAAAAGAAGACCAATCTACAATCTGTAAACATGATATAAGGAGTCTAGGTCAGCCTAGATACATAAATTTGTCCACCCATCTGTCTACTGACCAAAGTGCTAAATACTACAATCTAATGAAGCAATTTGATGATGTGTTGGCCTGGGAATATAGTGATCTGAAAACATATGATAAGAAGATAATCCAACATAAAATCCCTCTTGAGAAAGACACCATACCTTTCAAGCAGAAGCTGAGACCGATAAATCCTATGCTTCTTCCTCTGATTGAAAAAGAAATTAAAAAGTTGCTGGCTGCCAAGATCATAGCCCCTCTCAGATATTCAAAATGGATAGCAAACTTGGTGGTAGTGAGGAAGAAAAGTGGAGAAATCAGACTGTGTGTTGATTTCAGAAACTTAAACAAATGCTCTAAGAAAGACAACTATCCTCTACCCAAGATGGAGCATTTGCTGAAAAAAGTCTTAGGAGCCAAAGTAATGTCATTCTTGGATGGATTTTCAGGCTTTAATCAGATTTTTGTGCATCCAGATGACCAAGAGAAGACTGCATTCACCACTCCTTGGGGCACCTTTATGTATGCCAAGATGTTGTTTGGGTTGATGAATGTTGGAGCAACCTTTCAGAGAGATATGGATATAGCATTTGTGGGAGAGAAGGATAAATTTGTCCTTATCTACCTTGATGACATAACAGTATACTCTAGCAGCCATCAAAATCATTTGCAGCATTTGAAAAAAGTGTTCCTTAAGTGCAGGAGGTTCGGGATCTCAATCAATCCTAAAAAATCACAATTTGCTTTAGAAGAATGCAAACTGTTAGGACATGAAAACCAAGACTAGATTTGATGGCAAGATACTTTTGAGTACTAAGAATATTACCAAAATCTTAGTACTATCTTAAAACCTCAAATACTTATCTTTTTCTTCTAATTTACCTTTTAGAGTGTTTACCTCAACCTCCATTCTTTGATATTGCTTTTCTTTTTCTAGATATTACTTCATCGTACCTTCTTCAACCCTTCTTCCTTCTTCCACTTTCTCCTTTAATTTGAGAATCTCTTCTTTCAGCCCATTTTCTTTTGTTAAAATGCTTGAAGTAGTTATTCATTCTGCTTATCTGATTTTTCAAGATATGCTCTTAGAGAGATGATCTTAACTTCAAGACCTTCACAATAGTTTTTAGATTCCACAACAACATTTACTGATTTAATATGTTCCTTGTTATCATATACCTACAACTTATCTTTAAGATTAAAAATATTTTTCAAAGCAAGATAAAAAATTTCCTCTAACCTGTGTTCTTCTAAATCAACAACTCCATCTGACGATGAACCACACTCGTTGATTTGAAATGTGTTGACAAATGCATTTGAATGTGATTTACGCCAAAAAAATATTCTCAAAAAACTCCATCTGACATAACACATGTTGTTTTGTTATCATGTTCATTTCTTGACACATTGTTAGGGATATGATTACCTGCTAGTTCTTCTGATGAGGAATCTTCCTTTGGGATTTCTTCATGGATTTGCTCCATTTTGAAAAAAAAATGAAATATAATCACTGATAAAACTCTCAAACCAAAAATCTAGTTTTCATTTAGGCTAAAGACATTAACCAGCCATTTACAATAGGAAATTAAAGAATTTTAACTACAATAAAGCTAAGTTAAGGAAGTGCACCTTTACAAAAGAGACATAACATCCCGGCTATATACAGTGCATATTAACATATATCAACACCAACACTGAATTCAGCATACCATTCTGTATGAACCCTATATCACAAATTTGAATACAATTTTTTTTATAAACATCCATGCAATAACTAAGAGTGTAAAATGCCATGCTATGATGCTGGTGATTTTAGTTGAAATTGTATGCATGTCAAAATGAAATATACAAAAAAGACAAAGAAGCTCTCGCCACTGACTTTGTAGGTGGTTTATACCTATTAAACTTTTGGAGAAATTATTTTTCACAACATAGTGGAGTATACTACATTACCTATTATTTTTGGGTAGTAAAGGAAGAGAGGAAGGCAATGAGGGATTAACTTGCAGTGCGGATAAGATTGGAGCTTAATAGATTTTTATATTGGTTTTTCAAATCAAAGAATAACATATTTAATTTAAAAATTATTTTAGATTTTATACTTTTGTGATATATAGTGGATTTTAGATTAATCATATTATTAGGATTTGGTTGACATTTCGAACCAATTAATGTGGTTCATCCTCACGATAAAGGTGAAAAAATCATTGGATCCTAAGGAATAAATATCAAGGATGCATCAGAGTCCACATATTAGGAATTAGATGTTAGAAAAATAGTTAATTACTTATTAAATTAATTAAAGTAAGATTTAGTTATAAATTAGTTGTAAGAATTAAATTATAAAATAATAAAACCTAGTGTTCTTTATTTATTTAATTATATATATTAAAAACAATAGAAATATAAATTGCAAGGGAACAAAATTCAGAATTAGTCGTGGGTGAATTAGTTTAACTAAATTAATTAAAATTGATATTCAAAATTAATCATATAAATATTTATATTAAAATAAAATAAATCAATAAAATAATTAAATAAAATAATTAAACAAAATAATAAAATGAAAAAGGAAAGAATTAGAATATTTGAAAGAGAAAGTTTAATAACGATATTAATTAAAGGGAATTCCAAAATAAGAAACCATTAAAATGAGCAAAAAAAAAAAGAGGAAAGAAACAAAGAGTTGGAATTAAGAAGAGAGGGTCGGAATTCCTTTGGGATTTCTTCATGGATTTCTTCCCCACCAATTCTCGATCAAAGAGTCTATGCAAAAACATCTACCTACATTAGTGAGTCTAGATTAGTAGCTAATAAAAGGACATGCCAATAAAAACAAAAAGGACACAAATCAAGGACAGTTGAAACAAAGAGGAGCTTCATACCCATCCAACAACAAAACCAACTCCTCTTAGAAATTAAAAGGTCCCCGACCAAAAATGATTCATAGAGACAAAGACAACCTAAGAAATGATTCAATTGTCAATAGTTGGACTAGAAACCGTTATTTGCATAGGAGGAGCAGAGCGATGATACTAGTGGCATCAGAGATATGAGATGAAGTTCAAGGCAGACATTACTACTACTAATCTTGCTTTATTAGTTTTCATATTCTCCCTTTTTGCCACAGATGATGGAGATGATGCACCTGCAAGTAGAATCAAGGTATGAGTTGTTAAAGTAACCATGGTTTCTATGAAGAGAGATTTATCTATTAATAAGATGTTATCATTAACATGGTAATAAGTTAAGTTAAAGTTAGACTCTTGATAGTTTAATTTTCCAGAAGTGGCTTCCATTCTTAACCTCTCCCATGAGGTTTGAATGTGAGACTGGGTAGAGGCTAAACCCCACTCAAACTAACAACTTTATTTTAAATTATTATAATTATTATTAGCAAATTAATATGTGAATTAAATATATATACATTAAAAACATGTAGCAAAAATTTTAATCATAAAAATGGAAATTCTTAATTTGTAAATATGATCGTTACAATATTATGTACCATATAAACCCACAAGCTGTTAACTTCCATAACGTATTTTATGACACTAGTTTATATCACTTTTCTTTTTTAAATAATTAATTTAATTAAACAATATAAAAGATAAATATTTTTTTTGACAAATATTTCTTCTTATTTTTTTAAATTTTAGTATCCACTCGATAATTATTGATTATTTAATTTAATTCTAAATAAATATACATCTAGTTCTATATGGACTTTCTTTTTGATGACTACACACCTAAGTGAAACTACAACATAGAGGGAGGTTTTAAGACAATGGTGAGACAATTTTTGGGTGTAATTATTGTGTTGGCTTGAGGGGCTTAGACCCAGGTTCAGAGTTAGCTTGCCGCTAACCAACAAAAAACTCTACACTACCGGACCCTTTCGGAATCGCGAAACCTTGCATAGCTCAGGATGCAGTCTCACTCGAGTCAGTATTGAGGGATGCTAGAACTAGATTTTTGTATCTAGAGGGCTATGTGATGTGTTTCTGCAAAACTTAGGGCTTTATCTTGACCTTCATGAACCCTAACCCTTAAAACCAAGAATTTACTATAATTAACAGTTAGCAGATTGATGTCCTTCGCCGATCGAGCTAAACATGCATAACATCATATAAATAAATAGATCTACGTCTTCACGAATCTATTAAGTACTTTGTATGATTAAATGCATTCAATGGATCATAAATATAGTAAGTTCAGAGGTAAAACAATAATACATAGATACACAGATATTTCTTCAAAATAAGCCTTTATTATTCTTCATATCTTCAATTACAACCTTGCGCACACAATTGCAGGGGCCCCTGCACTCAGCTGTGGACTTACCAAGGTCTTCGCACACACAACTGTAGAAACGTTCCCCTTCGCCCAAGTACAGAATATATAAAACAGACTCAACTCATGCACTATTCTTTCTTCTACTCTACTTTTATGACTCTTCTATGACTTCCTTTCATAATCTTCCTCATTACAATACCATGGTCCGCGAACCATGGGCAAGTCTCAAAATAGCTTAACTCTAACAAACTAAGGGGATTTGACCTTCCTAAAGCCCCTTTGACTCCTATCGACCTGTGTTACTCGCGCTCCACTCCTCAAAATGCAAAGACTTTACAATATTTTACAAAACTTAACAAAATATGTCCTGGGGGACCCTGTCCCAACAAGCCCCCAACACAATGTTGTGACTCATCCCGAGTCACTCTGTTGGTGTTGCTTCAAGATTTGCTTGTAGGCTTCTGAATTCTATCTTCAATGCTTGAAAATCAGTTGTACCCGTCATGACGGCCTGACGAACTTCTTCAACCAATTTATCTGTGGTTGGACCTTCGACTGCAAGGCCCATGGTTCTCTATTTGTTGAAGAGATTTTAGCTTGCTCTAACCGGTCTGTGACAATTTGGCTTGCCTTGTCGGCCCATGGTTGCGTCCTTGAGGAAATAATGGTGGCCTTCTGATGTAGCTCATCAATCTGGGCCTATATGAATTTCCCTTATTTAAGTCTGGTGAACCTTTGCATAGGTGCTAAGGTCCACGTTGTTGCCCTGATCTCATCAAAATGCAGTTGCTTTTCACATATGTCAGCTTCGATCGTCTGCAAGTGTGGATCCTCCTGTAGTGAGGTCCACATATCCATTGTCTGCTCAAAAAAATGGTTGCGGTCCCTGACTACAATGGCCAGAGTTGTCATATATGCTTTAATAGTAGTCTCGCACTACTCACTGATTTACAGAGGTGTGGTTGGCTATAGCTTCAATTGAAGCTCTGAAATCTACAATTGCAACTCAAACCATACCTTTCTAAATTCTTCCTCAGATGCCTTCACTGCAGTAGCTAACTTGTGAATTTTATATGCTGAGGCCACCTCTGTTGGAATTTGAAGCTCCGGGAGCTTGCTGCACACTTGGGTAAGGGTTGCCTCTAGCTCCTGATTTCGCTGCATCACGTTGTCATGGGCCTGAAAGGCCTGCACTTTCTCTGCAAAAATATTTTGATTGTTAGTTTTTACCTCGTCAATAACCAATAGAGCTCGTTTCTCCTGGACGTGGAGATCATCTAAAAATCCTTGGTGCAGGTTGTGAAAGGTCTAGATAGGTAGTGCTACAAGGTTGATACTAAGATTTTTCTAGTACTGCACACACTCCTGGTCGTCAGCTATCTCAAAATGGAGAGAGCCCATTGGTAGTTGCACTAATCGGAGCTTAGATGTGATTTCTGAGGAACCAAATTTTGGCACACTCACTTTATCCATGCTCTCTTGCACCACACTCACTTGGATCACTCTTGTCTCGACCTGTAATTCCATTAGGCCCTGTTACACTTTGTCCAGTACCTGCTTGTACTAGTCCTCGATGTGTCCCCATATATTTTCTATAGAGGAGAGGACAACATCAATGATTTCATTAAGATCCCCCCTCCGTGAGGGCCAACGGTTTAGTACCCGTAGTCTTGTCAGATTTTTGCTTCTTGCGTGGCCTTGTCGAACTACGTTTTTGCATTTTCTTGATCTGGAAGGGAGACTCTAACTCCTCTGATCCGAGATTAGGGTCTTCACCCTCTTCTTTTTCATTTGTGATTTCAACCTCTACATCAATGTGCTCTGTCTCAGGTTCCTCGAGGTCAATAGTGACTTGTGATGTTGTTGCTTGTGCAACGTTTTCCTTCTGTGTTTCCTTCTCTTTCATATAAGCCTTTTCCTTCTGCACTGATCCGGATTTAAACAGGAACGCAACAAAATACAGAGATAACCATATACAAAAAGATGCAGCGGAAATAATACTTCATTTCATTAATGGAAAATACTGAAATATGATTACAACCAGAAATGGAAATAAACTAGCTAGGGCGATGGTAGCTTATCTCTGAGAAGAGCTGTGGTCGCCAAAAAATACAGAGATAACCATATACACAAAGATGCAGTGGAAATAATACTTCATTTCATTAATTGAAAATATTGAAATATGCTTACAACCAGAAATGGAAATAAACCAGCTAGGGCGATGGTAGCTTATCTCTGAGAAGAGATGTGGTCGCTACATGCCTCTAAATTGTTCCGAACTGTGTTACAATGAGGCTCGAAGGCCTATTTATTGTTGAGAAACAATGGAACACCCTTCACATTCCAAAAC
>APFE030988902.1:0-55351 GCA_000404065.3 Pinus taeda
AGATTTCATTCAAAATCCAGCAAACTTATCAGTTTTTCAGGATTTCAGGATTGGGGGGATTGCAATGTTTCCATTGGATTTTGTCATGTATTAGGGCATGGAACTCGTATTTAATCAAGAGCACCAATCCCTCTATGTACCTTGATGTTAGTGACATTGGTTGTCGAACTCCTCTATCATGACCTTCCTAAAAATGTACGCATCACTCAAACAAAATCTTGACTTGACATGCTATGCTTTTTCTATCTTATGTTAATGCTTAGAGGGTGATATTAATGACAAAGATCCCTATACAGATACAGAGGTAATGACAAATATACCTCTGGATATTTATGCTTAGAGGGTGATATTAATGACAAAGATCCTGATTTTCCAACAAGACTAAAAAATTAGACATTTCTCATGGTGGCAAGAGGCCCAAGCATAAGAATAGATAATAGATTTACTTGTCTTTTCTAGTTTCTAGTAGTTTTTATAACTATTGACTCTTTCATATTTATTATGATATCTTTTAAAACAATATATGACAATTTAAGTTTGAAGTTGGCAATTATAACTCATTAGTAATGAATTATGAATATGATGCTTCATGAAAGTTGAAAGTTGTTTCATTTCATTTCGTGTTAGATATTATTTGTTGTAATGGTTACACTTAGCTTACAAGTACAACTTTGGTGATCAATGATGATAAATGTTATATATTGAATTTTGAAAACTTGAAAATCTAAGATTGATGAATCATGAGATTCAATATGTTGTGTGTTACTATGTTACTAACTTATGGACGTGGTTGATGAAGATTATAACTTCTAGATGATTGTTGTTATATGGTTCAATTTATGTTTTTGTTTTGTTTTTTTTTTCATTTATCTAATTCATCATTCTACATGTTTTTGTTGACATATATGTATCAAAATATTACAAATATATATATTATATAAAACCGCTTCGGGATTCGCTCCCACACTGGGAGCTTCTGAAAATGTTGCTCCCACACTTGTTTTCGCTCTCGCTCCCTGCTTTCGCTCCTGCTCCCAAGTAACACTATCTATAACAATAGTCATAATTAATCTCTGGTAGTCTCTACTCAAGGAGCATAAAAGGTTGAAGTGAAAAGATAGGAAGAATATTTGTCCCCTCAGGATAGTCCGAATCATTGAATTTTGTAATCTTCATGGCATAAGAATTATAGTGGTACTCTCTCCCTATGACATGCGAAGGATTATACTTCTGTAATCACACTTTTGAGGATCCAAACTTTATGTGACATTGAACAAAGTTTGTAGCACATATCCAAATCTTCGTGGTGGTTTAATGGAAGCTATGTGACATATCTCTCTCCTTATTATGTGAGTCTTTGTGGCATATTTATTTCTATGATGCAGATTTCTTGTGACATATCTGATGTGAGTTCATGTGGATATGCTAATACAAATTCTAGGATGAGACTGCGACACTACTAGTTTCTTAAAATAACCCTTTTCTATGACATCTTGTGGACAAGCCCGAGATAGAATTTATGTTAACGATTGTTACTTGGTGAAGGATTGATTTAACACTTAAGGAATAGGTCTATAGTGCATACCTATGGATTTATACTTCTGCAAAGTGGATTAGGTCCAGTGGCACTTCTCTGAGATTCATGTGAGTCACTTATGGCAACATATATAATGATATCCAAGATTTGAAGGACTATACGAGCTAAAGAGTTGCAATATATTTCTTTGGAAGATGAATTATAATTCAAATAAACTTGAGACCTATACCATATTGTGCCCCATCTATGTTCAAGTGATATTTGAATTTGTAACTAGTCTGAGCATATCTATTGTTAGAGTCCTATGCTATAATAATCAAAGTCAGGTTTAGTTTTTTCATCATTTTGACCAATTTGTAGAAGTGTTGCTATGATCTCATAGAGATCAAGTCCTTAGTCTTTTGAAGAGTGTGAGATCAAGGTTTTGGCACTCCTTATGTATGGAGGTTCAAAGAAGGTATTTTAGATTGTCAACACCATGCCTAGTCAGTGACTTCAACACCTGGTCAAACCCATGTGAGTGAACTTTCATTACGCTCAACTGTTGCATTTTTTTTCTGTAGGTGATGATTTTCAAGAATGGAGGTTTGCAGTTTGAACATATTTCTTCTAACAGGTGACTGATGTTTTCGAGGTTGCCTTCCACCTCTTTGACACATTTAGAAATCTAGGAGATGATCAAAAGTATGAGAATGGTGAATTGGCTGTGTTTTTGCTGCGCTTTTTCTGAAGGAGGAAGTAACACAACAAATTTGCTGTGCTTCTACACAGTCAACAATTTAACCTTTCAACCCAACTCCGTACCTCTTGAAATCAGTTTATATCGTTATGTTAAGTGTCTTGCAAATTTACATCCACAAATTTTAAATTTTCCTTTCAATATATGCAAGTTTAGTCACAGGTGTATGAAAAGATGTCAGGATGATCAGATTATTGTTTTGGTATGTTGAAGGATGATGTGTAGATTGATACAAGTTCATTATTACGCTCAAAAGACATCAATATTGAAGCATTGATTATATAGCATGAATTGCGCACAAACTATTTTCTTCATCATTTTCAAAATCAAATTTTGAACAACTGGAATTGAATTTTGAAGAAACCAAAGAGGTTTTTGTAAAAAATGAGCTAAAAAAATAAAAATCTTCATCAGTTTCTTCACAGGTTTCATAGATTGGAAGATTCAAATGAAACTTTACAACCTATTTTTTAGCTTTCATCTTTCCTGTTTTAGTCATGATCTTTGGGCATGGATTTTGAGGAGATGGAGAAGAATTTTTTAAAACTAAGAGAGGTTTCTCTCAATAACAAGCTCATATATAAAAAAATTCTTCAGTTTTGTAACAACTTCCATTATTCAAGAGATATGATATAATATTTGACCCCTATTTTCCATAAATTTGATCCCTATTTCCTAGTAGGCAGTTCTAAATTTTAATGTAACTAATTCTATCTTTGGGGAAATGGTTGAACTTAACCTCCTTAGCTTGGGAAATAATTTTTCCTATATATTTTGTAAATTTCTATGGGAAAGGGGTTGGTGAGTTGGTGTGTGATAAAGAAAATACATTGTGCATTGTGCAATTCTACTTAAAAAGTTCCAGTGAATGATGAAGGCCGAAGTCTACTTATTCAGGGATCCCTGTGTCAGTGATTTATGGTGATACTTATCTCCTATTTGTGTTTTTCATCTTCTATTATGTCTGTGCTTAAATGTTATGTCTTCAATGTTTAGTTAAACAAATTTATTTCAGAATTCACTTTGAGGTGCTCTGTTATAAGTAACTAAACATTTTAGTGTTTTTTCCTCCACCATAATATCTAAAATTCATCCCCAACTAGATGCTTTAGATATTATCAATTTCATTATTCCTCTACTCACCCCTATATAATGAAATTTGACAAAGACACCATAAATTATTCCCTACCTTGCCCCTGTCTAAGGATTCTTCATTTTCCCATTATAGCACTGAAAACATTTAGCTTGATTTGACTCCATGCCCAATGGATTTCCTCTCTCCCCTGCCATCAAATTACTAAAATTATTCTACCTTGATCTATAGACCTAGCCTAAGATCTAGAAGATTTCACAAGAGAGCCTTATCTGGGTTTGGAAGGGATAGCTTCTAGTCGTAAAGATTGGTTTGTGGTTATCTTTGGGTCCCACTCCTAAGCCTGGAGGAATTACAAAGTGCCAACATAGTGGCACCGTTGCTAGGGAGCGGAAGGTCCCATCTTCCCTGGGAAAGAACCATCAAGTTTCAGATTTGATTATTGATGGTGAACAATGACTAGACACAAGAAGGTTGTGCATTATTCACTGGGCAACTCCATTGTCAACAAGATCCAAAATTCAACGTTCAACATTCCATGGTGACTCCACTATCCAAAACATTCAGAGTTTAAAGTATAGATCCATTTTACTAATTATTCAACATGACAAGGTATGTGGCAAATCCTATTTCTATTGAAGGTTTTAAGGAATATTGGGACAATTTTGATGATGATCAAATTGATGAAGTTTTTTCAAAGTTTTTATCTATTTATTTAAATTCATGCAAATGTTCTTCCATAGATAAAGCTCATTTCCTTGGAGAACTTATTCTAAAACTTGAGAGAGATGTTGAGGTCTTAGAGGCTCAAATACAGTCCCACAACTTCCAAGATCAGAGCCAATCTTTTGAAATATTTTTCCAGCCAAAACAAAAGGAGGTAGTGTTGCCATTGTTTCTCACGATGGAAGAATGTTTTATCTTTGAACAAGAATTTGACAATACAAAGTTGAAGTCATGGTTTTACATAGAGAATACATCTAAACAATTCAACCTTGATGATCCATTCATTGAATACCTTGAGGATCATCGAAAAAATAATGTCTTTTATGATCCTATAGCTCACTATATGGAAGGTTTTTTCAGCTTTTGTTTTCAATCATGTTTTCAATATGGAGATCAAATGCATCATGAGTTGCCACCACCATTACATTGTCCAATTTCCATATGGTGCAAGCACAGTCAAGCAATCCACTTATTTCAGAGACTACTTGATTGGCTTCACTGACATTTTTGTATCACTTGATTTTAGCAGTTCTTCAGTAGGTTAGAGTAGGAAATGCTGTGCAATAAACTTGTCAAGCAAGTATTTATTTCAGTTTTCAGTTTCAGTTTCTAGCATGTACAATTTTGGTTAGTTAGATTGCAGGTCATAGTTTGCAAGTTGCAGTGTTCGAGGTTGGGAGCAACCCAATGGATCAAGCTACTAGTCTACGATGTTCTTTGGCATCTCACATGGAGGATGCCATCCCCATTGGAGCCAATGTTAGAGTCCTATGCTATAGTAATCAAAGTCAAGTTTAGTCTTTTCATCATTTTGGTCAATTTGTAAAAGTGTTGCTATGATCTCATATAGATCATGTCCTTAGTCTTTGTGAAGAGTGTGAGATCAGAGTTTTGGAACTCCTCCTTATGTATGGAGGTTCAAAGAAGGTATTTGAGATTGTCAACACCATCCATTAACCATCTTTCCAGGTCAGTGACTTCAACACCTAGTCAAACCCATGCAAGTGAAGTTTTGCTGCGATTAACCGCTGCATTTCTTTTCTGTAGGCAATGATTTTCAAGAATGGAGGTTTGTAGTTTGAACATATGCCTTATAATGGGTTTTTGATGTTTTAGAGGTTGTCTTCCACCTGTCTGACCCATTCAAAAATATAGGAGATGATCAAAAGTATGAGAATGGTGAATTCACTGCGTTTTCGCTGCTCTTTTTCTGAAGGAGGAAGTAAAGCAACAAATTTTATGCGCTTCTACACAGTCATAAATTTAGCCTTTCAACCCGACTCCAGACCTCTTGAAATCAGTTTATATGGTTATGAAATCAGTGTCCTTAAGTGTCTTGCAAATTCACATCCTCATGTTTTATATTTTGTTTCAATATGTGCAAGTTTAGTCACAAGTGTATGAAAAGATGCCAGGATGATCAGATTATTGTTTTGGTATGTTGGAGGATGATGTGTAGACTCATACAAGTTCATTAGTATGATCAGAAGAAATCAACATTCAAGCATTGATTGTATATTATGAAAAGGAAGTTCACTGCTCACATACTGTTTTCGTCATCATTTTAAAAATCGGATTCAGAACAACTAGAATTGAATTTTGAAAAACTCAAAGAGGTTTTTGTCAAACAAAAGCCAAATAACAAAAAAATTCCTTTATTTTCTTCATATATTGGAAGATTCGAATGAATATTTACAACCTAAATTTTAGATTTCATCATTTCCTGTTTTAGTCATGATCTTTGGGCGCAAATTCTGAGGAGCTGGAGAACAATTTTAGAAAAATGAGAGAGGTTTATCTCAAGAACAAGCTCATTTATAAAATTTACTTCGGTTTTGTAGCAAATTTCATGATTCAAGAGATATGGTCTAATCTTTGACCCCTATGTTCCATAAATTTGATCCCTATTTCCTAGCAGGCAGTTCTAAATTTTAATGTAACTGATTCTATCTTTGCGGAAATGGTTGAATTCAACCTCCTTAGATATGGAAAGAGTTTTTACTATATATTTTGTAAATTTCTATGAGAAAGTGGTTGGTGAGTTGGTGTGTGATAGAGAAAGACATTGTGCATTATGCAGTTCTATTTAAAAAATTCCAGTGAATGATGAAGGTCGAAGTCTACTTGTTTAGGGATTCTTGTGTCAATCATTTATGGTGATGTTTATCTCCTGTTTATTATTTTTATCTTTTGTGATGGCCGTTCTTAAATGTTATGTCTTTAGTGTTTAGTTAAACAAATTTATTTAAGAATTCACGTTGAGGTGCTCTGTTATAAGTAACTAAACATTTTAGTGTTTTTTGCTCCACCATAATATCTAAAATTCATCCTCATCTAGATGCTTTATATATTATCAATTTTATTATTCCTCTACTCACCTCTCTACAATTAAATTTGACAAAGACCCCTATCTACGGATTCCTCTTTTCCCATCATAGCACTTAAAATATTTAGCTTAATTTGACTCCATGCACAATGGATTTTCCCTCTTCCTTGCCATAAAATTACTAAAATTATTCTACCTTGATATATAGACCTAGCCTAAGATCCAAAATATTTCATAAGGGAGAGCCCTCTCTGGGTTTGGAAGGGTTAACTTCCATCCCTAAAGATTGGTTTCTGGTTACCTTTGGGTTCCTCTCCTCAGCGTGGAGTAATTACAAAGTGCTAACATCTTTGAAAGTTCAGAAGAAGACAATGTATAATTTCCATATTTGTGGAAAAGTAACTACATTGAACATTGAAGGTATATCTACAAAGGTATCTACAATAACATTTGTTCAAGCTCTGTATTATGCAAAG
This sequence comes from Pinus taeda, assembly GCA_000404065.3. NCBI lineage: Eukaryota > Viridiplantae > Streptophyta > Pinopsida > Pinales > Pinaceae > Pinus > Pinus taeda. The sequence continues at coordinate 6,898 of APFE030988902.1, forward strand.
GCATCTGAAAATTTTGAGTCATAGAACCTGAGTTCAATAGCAGCCTGTGCGAAATTCTTAGGGATGTCACTCCATATGCAAAGATTTTTATTTTCATATGTGACATGTATGAAGATCTGATCTAAAGTTGACATCGTTACAAATATTCATGGAGGAAAAACTTGTGATATTTTGGCTCATTGAAAGACACCTTGTTGAACCAAAATTCCGTGGCAAAGAGACCGAAACTATGAGGATCACCTCTGTATTTAAAGGTAAAAACTTTGTGTATAAACTATATGGTAAAGATCCAAACTATTGAGTAGCTGAACTATTAATTTAAGAGGAAATGTTATATCTCATTGTAGCAAGGACCAAGACAAGGAATATGAAGATATATGAAGCTCATCTTTGTGGCAAAAGTATGCGAAGCAACTATGCTACCCTCCTATACATAAAAGAAGAATGAATTACGCCATGAAGCTGACCTATTTGATATTGAAGCCTGAGAGGTATAAATAAAAGGGTATGAAGGGTATGCATAAAATGACCTTCCTATATAAACAATGAATGTGAAAATTTTGTGAACCAAGATAAAGGACATTGCAAGTAGCTTAAAGAAATATTTGTGGTCGATGGCTAAAAGTATAAGAAATCTCTGTTGGAGAAAGATGACACGTGTCAACTGAAAGGGAGAAGATATGTTCATGATGGATAAGGTACGATTGAAAAAGTTATGTATAAACTTTGTTCATTTGCAATCAATTGTAGGACATATAATGCTAACATAATGATCTAATGACCTCTTGAAAAATATCAATGCATCATAAATAGGGCTTGTGTAGATAAATTTTAGAGATCATTGATATGTTAACATTTCCTTGTATATATAAACTAGGATTCTAAAATCAAGGAATGAAATGAATTTCATCTCACATATAGAGAGCTTTCTAATGATATTTCTAGGGTTTGCAACTAACTCATTATACGCTTATAGAATTTACAGTTCTCAAATGAAAAATATTGAAGACCTTGGAGAATCTATGGTTTGTAAGCCCTAGTAAGGGTTTGAATTAGAAAACCCTAGGAACAAAACCCTAACTAATAGTTTCCACTTTAAAAATAAAACCTAGCTCTTGAGAATGACATGAATGACATCATGCTGATGTGAGGACAAGGTTGATGAAAAGGTCCAAGATTAAGAGGGAGCTTACCTTCCTCAAAGGATAAGTATTCTACATCTCCTTTCTTTCATTACTACTATTTATATTTTGACTATGCACTTTTTCTTTTGTTATTTCACAGTCTTCTAATGAAGTTTACAGGTCAAAACAAGAACTATCTAAGCTTTATTAGCAGATGTAAGAATTGGAATAATGTAGCAAAACACAAATATTTTTCTGAATCTTAATAGACGAAGAAAATAGTTTGAAGTATGCATCAAATAAGTCAATTTAATGGCATCATGAAAGCAAGACTTAATAAACGAAGAAGTTCACTTACCTCAATTGGAAAGAGGGTGCTGCAAGATCTTAGATGGATACATAATTATTTGAGCTGATTGGATTCGATTCATAAACACATCAATTGAGTTAGCAATGATGATGATAAATACAAATACTACCGATGGTTGAATATACTTGGAATTTGGTATGATTTCTTGATAGAGCATGAAGTAGATTTCAGTTACATTGTGAAGGAAGAGAACATGGAAGTTTGTACGATTAGCTATGAAGTAGTTTGGCTTCGTAAAATGTTACGATTGACTATTTAATGACACGTTGGATTCGATATGAAGATTTTCAATAAACTAGGAAGGTCGAAGCTCGCTATGATGTGATGCAAGTAGGTGCCAAGAAGCTATAATGGATCTCCACAAGATGAAGAAGTAGTCAATTAAGTTCATTTTCAAAGTATTTTTGAGACAAGATTAGGATTGTGGATATATCCTCCCTCGTTGAGAAGGAGTGATGATCTCCTCCTTGGTTGACTCGAGGGAGTGAGGATGGAAATCATGTTCTCCATGTGTCACGTACTATGACCAAGACTAATAGATGTAAGCCTATTGCATGAACATTCATAGGGATAATGGTGTATTGGATAAGCATCAAAGACGTACAATCTTGAGTCATGTATTGTGGTTGAATAGGATTAACATCCTAAGTTGGATACAAGGACTTGATAAAGAATGGTCTAGAGGACATAATTTTCCTTGGGATTAGGAAATGGTCTTGTGAGGTCATACCTTGGGAACACCTGGATGGGGTATGTGCCTTGAGAGGCACTGGCATCCAATTTTATGCCTCCCAGCATTATGCTTTGATCTAGTGGAGAGATATAGCATATTTTTCAAGGCGTTGATATTTTGACACTACTGGCTATGATGATGTAAATAATCATTGATGCTTATCAATTTAGATCCTTTCTTACATGAATAATTCAACTTGAGAATATCCTGTTAGGTCATTAGAAATATCTCCCTAATTAAGAGGGAGTGTTGAAAGTGTAACTAGTCTCGGTCTTCATAATGTAATGTAATTTCATCATTAATATATTTATTAGATTCACTACTATTATATTTTTATTTTTGGTCAAAGCATTTTCTTCATGCTCATAGAGTAAAAAAGAGAAAAATAAATAATTTTGAGTCAAAGAAAATATACTTGAGTCAATGTCCCATTTGGACATTTTTAAGCATAGTTTTAAAAACCAGAATCGGGTTTTGAACCAACCGCCTATCTAATCGTGATTCGAACTGAAACCAGTTCAAACCGGATTCAATAAACCAGAATTGAAAAAAATACATAAAATAATTAATTTTAATGAAAAAAATATTTTTAAGATTTCAAACTATGATTCCAAACCTTTACAGACAAAATATGGAAATTCTTCTCATCTGTATACCATGTAAGGTTGCATATATCAAAATGGGACTTAGTGCAATACATATCAATGATATCATTGACAAAATACATAACTAATGAGGCTCTAAATGGTCTCTAGAGTCTCAAAACAATGTTACAATGAGGTTCTAAATGGCCTATTGAGTCCAAAAATAATGTTGTAACTCAAGCTACTAGGCCACTAGCCTACTAAAAGTCACTGATTGACATGATCGCTCATCAAACTCATAACCACTACTAACATGGGATTGTCACCAAGAGCTACATAAACATCCTCTAGCTTAGATTTTGAAGACTCCTCAAACTCCTCTCCAACCTCAATAATAATACTAGTAGTAGCAAGGGAAAACTTCACTAGGCCTAGCAGAACTAGAAGCACGAGTTCATCGAGTTGCATGACTATTGCTTCCCTCACGAGTCACCATGTGCCATGTTTGGTATCGTTGGTTCACTTCCTTCATCTCTTGTTTCAACTACCAAATTTTCATTGGGATCAATACCCCCAACTCCACTAGAAAAATCCAAACTAGCTCCAAGTTGACAAAGAACCTCCAAACTCATTGTTCTTGCTCTCAAACTCAATGTTGTTTCAAAATTTTCCAAACTCTCATATCCACAAAAACACTAGAAATCAAATATGTGAGGCAAATAAGAGCTTAGGAATCCTTTTATAAGATTAGGGGGCCAAATTTAGAAGGGAAGCTACCATGGTTTGCTAAAAAACACCTCCAAAAACCACCTAGGAGTCCCATCAACATGCCCAACAATGTGGCTTCCTAATCGACCATTTTTTTTACAAAAATTGGCTGGTCATGTTCAAACCGACAAAACCGTTCGGTTTGGTACCCAATCGGTCATGACCAACAAACCAATCAGATTTGTTGGGCTGGTTTGATATCTCAGGAAGCTAATAGACCGGTTTGACCAATTTTTGGTTCGATCTGTCTGATTTCTAAAACTAGGTTTGTAAGAAAAAGAATTTTGAATTTTATATTGAGTCAAAGTCCACAAATATTTTCAAGTCGACCCTCTTTGGGAACAAGTCAATCCAATCCTCTAAGAGCCACCTATTTGACCTCCCGGACACACACACACACATAAGATAGTTCGATCACTGTGAAGGACACTTACTCGCTCATCATCATATACATCTTTTTCACCCAAAAAAGGAGTAATAAACCAAGAAGAATGAAAGAAAGAGCTCACACATGTGGAAAAGTTTTAGTGAGAGAAGGCTGAATTTTAGAGCTTGCTATAGGTCAAAATTTCAGTGGCTGAAATTTCAAGAGTGAAATTTCAGGAAAGTGACCAGTTTGACCTATGTTGACTTTACATGTGGAGATGACTTGGAGGAGGTATGGAATTTGTGTTTTTGGTGATAGTTTTGGTATTGAATATCTCATTTTGATTTGATTCTATGAGAGAAGGATTGTTGTTGGGTTTCCCCCTAGCTTGGAGCCTAATTTCTAGTGTTTCTTGTCTCTTGTGCATTATGTTCTCTATATTCTACTAATGTGTATTTTCTTGATGACATAACTAAACAGGAAAATACTAAGAAAATAATGGATATCAATCACAAGTAATTACCATGATAATAATTTCCATCATCTGTCTGAATTTCAACACCCTAACCTACATTGGAGGGAAGATAATTTTATTGTTCGATGCCCATGTTATTTTCATTTGATGCACTGTATCCTTCTTTCTGTAATCTTCTTGAGTAGAGTTTATTGACATCCTATATGGTTTGAGCCTATGGAGTGATATTCTTTGTTTATATCGATAACTATGTTCCTGACAACACTGCACCGTGCTTCCAAAACATCTCATTTTTGCCTTCGTTGGACCAAGAGATTCATAGTTGTCCCATTCTATATAACACATTGATGCTAATTTTTGTGTACTTTGGAGGTCACTAAAAATAGGGAGGTTTTATTCATTCAATAGATTCTTTGTGCCTGCAAAGAGTTCTATGAACCTCCTAATTGTCCCTATAATTGATAAGTTTTCATACCCATGACAAAGATAGTTGAGGGTGGTAGAGTCAAACAGGAATCAAATTGTCTAGAGCTAATTCTAGAACATAGAGAAGGTTCTATACTCCACAAGCCCAAAAGCAATACAACTAGAACACTGCACTTCTATAAAAATATGTAACTTGAATTGAGGATTCCAACATATCATTCCAAAGCATGACTAAAATGACATCCTATACCTTTAGAAACTAGTGCATAGAGTGATATAATCTAAATATTGAACCAAAGGAGTGGCTGCTATGAAAGGACATAGGAAGAAGAGACTACATGAAAATCTAATGTCCAGAGTCAAATCCTCAAGACAAATCCTAGATATCAAGATTCAAAAGTGTTCAAACAACTAAACAAATCTAGAAATTATCCATTGAATACACCCAAATATGATAACATGTTGTGCAAGTTCCCAATAAACTAGCTAGAGATCAAAAGAAATTCTTATCAATTATTTTCGAGTTTCACTGATGATACTCCTGGAGCCACATTTAAATCCAACTAAGGTTTTCTCCATTGTCCCACCTCACCAATGAGAAGTTGTAAAGGAGGATCTAATAGATAGGACATCAATTAATTCCCACATGCATATGATATGGGGTTGTGTCCTTGCATATCCCCTCCCCGTGCTTAAAATTTGGTATGAGAGATACACGTGTTAGTTAATGGAGATGTGATAAAACTGAATTCATATACCTTGGATATTTAAGGGATGTAATAACGAAATTTTCCCCCTTAAGATCCTTTCATTTAAAGGTGGCTTCATTGGATAATAAATCATCTTGAGAATTAATATCCCTCAACACTTGAAAATATGAGACCTTGTCCATACTCTTAACCTCCTTATTGATTCAAGTGGCTATTGAGGCTAGATTTATTTGTTAGAGTTGAGTTCATAAGTAGTGATTTAATGATGAAACTTTGAATCTCTAACGACGATCAAACATTTTGTGTTGGATTCCTTTCCGAGGATAAGGTCTTGGAGAAGATCATAGACCTTGGATTGATTATTTGTGGATGTTTCTAGGCCCCATGCAAAAGTTATTTCCATATTTTCCTCAGGGTGTAATATAATCCCCTCTTGCAGTCACCAACCCTAAATATGAGGATGAAATGTTAAATATATGAAAAGATGATAAATAAAGGAGAGAAGGAAAAATCCATTTTTTAAGGGAAAAATATCTTTATTAATATAAAAAAATATGTAGTTCAATGCCCATGGTATTCATATGTGCTGTTAAACCATTTCCTATATCCAATACATTATCAAAAAAATAAAAAATAAAATTTTTGTTCAACTACATTTGTAACCAGTTATGTAGAAATTTTGATAGAATTGCATTTGCTCAAGAAATTTAATCTAAAATCAAGAGACACAATTCTACTCTATTGATCTACGGAATGAAATTCATAATTTAGAACAACATGCATAGATGTGGAATAAGAAAAACCACAAATAAACACTGATTTCTTGGGGAACCCAACTGACAAAAACTCCTCAAGCCTGTTTGCATTAATCAATGAATTGAGAAACTATTACAATTACTAGCTCTAGCTCTGAGCTCAACTTGCAAAAGAATAATTGTTCTCCTTATCAATGAACAAGTTTTGGCCAACACTTATGTTGGGCCATGGAAATGGTATGATTTTTCTCTTTATTTTCTTAGTTAATATTATGTTTTTCAAGAATTTTTTCTTTAGTTTGCAATAATTCGGGAAGAAAAGGGTAATGAAAATCAATTAATGGTATTGTCGTTAATTTAAGTATTTTAGATACCATAGAGATTTAATTTAAGTAAATTGGTGTGCAGAATGATCTGATTAACAATTCTTTCTCTCTCGAATGAATGCAAAGTGTTTAAGCATGAACAAGCTGTTACCTTATTTATGGGAAAGTCAGCTCAAGGCACGTACATGATCAAGAATGATAACTGAAGGAGATGTTAATTACTATTCAAGGATCTTATAGTTAGGATGAGCAATCCTGAGAATCTTTCGATTCTCAGGATAGCTCCATTATTAGTATTTTGATGTAATATATATATGACTGATGTAATGAGGAAACAGGGATGGAAATTTACTTCTTCTACTTTACTATGAAATTGTGAACATCAAATCGATCTTGAATTTCTACAAATTATTCTGTAAATCATTTTGATATTGATGAAATCACTGAAGACTTTGTTTTAGTTTCCTCGCATTGAATTTCCTCAAGCCAGTGCTTCTGGAAACCTTGGGCCCAGTCCCTGGAGGATTTGCTGTCTATTTTGTATCATCACCATCTGGTTATTCGCTACACATATATTGGTTGTGTTATTAGTTGTCCCATTTTCATAGAAGATGATTGATTGAATTTTATGCTTTATAATTATGTTGTATATTTCCTGAAATTGTTGATTGAATCGCGTGAATTAGTTACATAAGTTTAAAGGTTTGATTATGTGAACTTTGTGAATTACTTTGGAAAAGTGATATTTCAGAGTAGTGGTATGAATTAAGTAATTTTCCTTATGCATGCAATTTGTTGAGAGCATTCTGAAATATATAAAGTGATTGGTGAGTTCGGATATATCTCTCTTATGAATCTTGAAACTCTAGCAGTGGAAAGTAAGACATTTGCTATTATGAACAATTTACTTCTATAACGATTGGATAAGATTTAGTATTTCCTGTGATTCTTTCATAGAGATAACCTCACACACCTTTATAATATAGAATTCTATCCTTTCATAGACTGTGCCGATAACCTTGAAATAAAAGATGAATCATAAGTTGACAGAATTAATGAAGGTAGGAGTTGATTTCTAGGAGTCATCTTAGTTCCCAACATTTTGGTGCTGTTGCTGGGGAGGTTGTCAAAATAGTGATATATTTTTTGGAAATACTGGGGGGGGTGAATCAGTATTTCTTTTTTGACTATTGTTTTACCAGTTAAAACATTTATATTCAGAACACAAGATGAACAACAAGAATAAATGCTTTTATTAATATAATCTTTGCAGTAAAATAGATACAATATATAGATGGTTGCAATCAGTTGCCAAGCACCAACTTGAACTTTTGTGAGGCTCCAACCTCCAGAGCTTCAACTCTATTTCGCTAAGGCACTAATCTTGGACTTAGGAGAACCAACTCCCAAGGAATTCAATCCTTCCAGTTCCTGAGACATCAGTCCCAAGGACACCTATCCTTCTTACTTCTAAGGCAACAATCCAAAGGACTCCAATCCTTCTTACTTCTGAGGCATCAACCCCAAGGACTCCAATTATTCTTACTTTTGAGGCACCAGCCCCAAGGGTTTTGACCCAATATTGTTAAGGCACATTTGATAGTAATGTTCTGCTCTCAGAACTCTTCATCACTAAGTTTTGTCTATTTACAACTTCACTGTAGTCTCCATGCTACAACATCAATGAAAGCCATTGTTCTCATGAAGGAGTCTTTACAATTATTCATACTGTCCACACAGAGTCTCCAATATATGACCTCTGATAATGTCTCCACACAACTTTAGTGAGTCTACTCATAGATGCACTAGGATCTGCATAAGAACAACTTTTTGTTCAAGCATCTATTCTAATGTCACAGTGAATGCTTCAGCATGTCTACTTCTCTGCTGGCTATTTCTCCCCTTCGACTGTCTCCTATCCTGTTGGTCCTTCAACCCTTTTTCTGTTCTGCTGGACCCTCTGCTACGACCTTTGTTTTCTCCAACTGTTTCAACAACATAACCACACACTGTTCTCTATTTTTCTTGTTTTTATGCATTGCTCATGCCTCTGTCTATCGGTTTCCTTTTTTCACTGGCTCTTAGGATTCCTCGGTCTCTATAGTTTCCTTTGCATGGCTTGATCCTTCAGCTTCCCTCCTTGGTCGTTGTGGCTTCCTCTATCTCTTCATGCTCACCAACTCTCTTGGGACACGTTGATTCAACGGCGAGGACGAATAACACACGGGGAACACATATTCCAAGTTAAAATGTAACAATGCTCCTTTTTTTTCATCATCATGGACATACACATGATTTTTCCAGTTTAATGGAGATGACTGTACCAATCAGGACGGCTCCTATTTGCCACGTGACCATCGCAATCGCAATCGGCACCATTCTTCCTACTGAATGATCATTTAAGCCTCCTGAACTATCAGAACCTTTATCATATGCATTTTGGCCCTTCAACCCGTGCACAAGGCCAATATTCAAATACACAGGAAATATGAGAAAAAACCACGAACGAAGCGCTAAGGGCGGAATTCAAAAAATATTATACCCGCATCTATACTGTATTGGGTCCGCCTTGTAATCGCAATTGGCAGTCACCAATGGCCGATGGCCGATGGACGCGATATATATATTAACCGTGTTACAATCGAACCATCGGGTCCGTGGTAACTATCACAATTGACACTTTCGAAACGGCAAGGCTTTAAGCTATTGCGATATGGCGGATGCGATATGTCATTAAACTAGAGCATAATGTTGCAGCGGGTCCGCGTATATATTATATTATATATTATATATATATATATATATATATATATATATATATATATATATATATATATATATATATATATATATATTATATATATATATATATATATCTGTGTGTATGTGTGTGTTGCAATTTGCAAGTGTTTAACGTGGCGAGGCTTAAGGCCTGTATACATAACAATATATATGAAATACTACCCAGACTTCACCTGTTTATATACCCGGACATATATGTCGTCGCGCTTGCATATATGTATCACAATCGGGGGTTTGGGATGATGTCAAATAGCCAAACCGCTGATTTCCACTGTCGTTGATATTTATGTATATGCCCGTTCCGATAGTGTATTTTGCACACACATATATAAACTTTGCCTTTCTGCTATGATAATGTATTGCATATATGTATGGTTTTTGCCGCCGATAGTGTATATGGCCTATATATATATGTTTATGTCGCTGATAGTGCAAATGCATATATATATATATATATATATATATATATATATATTATATATATATATATATATATATATATAAGTTTGCGCCTTCGATAGTGTAAATGCACATATATATTATATAGCTCCCAATAGCTCCCGATAGCTCTGTTTTGGCTCTATTTGCTTCGTTTGCTCCTTTTTTTGCTTTGTTTTTCGTTGGCATATATATATGGCTCCTCCTATAGCTCCGATATGGCTCCTCTTGCTCCAATGTGGCTCCTCTGGCTTGGTAGTGTCTTTTAAAGACCTCCTCTTATACCTTCATACCTTGATGGCTTTTGCCTTTTTCGATATGCCTCTCTTGCTTCGATATGCCTCCTTGCTCTGATATGCATCCTTTGTTAACTCTAGCTTATGGCTTAACTACCCTGATAGCCTTGCTCCTGCCTCTTCATGGATCTGTTCTACTTCCCCTTGGCTCCATATCATCATCTAGTATCTAGAATATTGCCATATTGACATCAATGACAACCTAGGTCAACAATCTCCCCCTTTATTATTGATGGCAATATTCTTTTTCTCTCCCCTTTTGACATCAATGGAAAAGGAGTGGTCTGGGACTCCCCCTATCAAACTGCTTCTGTTCTTCATGAATGGTAGATTTTCATGGGTCGGTGAATCCCCCCTGTCATAGTGCTCTTCTTCTTTTTACTCAAGATAGACGAATTGATTCTTTATCATCAATTAGCACATTATTCCCTCTTCATGTCTCAGAACTACTTTATCATGGCTTCAACAATGCTTAAAGATGCTCTACTTCAATGCTTTCAATCATATTGCAAATAGCCATACACCAAGTGTCCAAGTCTAGGTTTTTATGCTTCAATCCATATTGCTGTCTCCATAGGCAGAATTGAGAGACCTTCATAGTCCAAATCAAGAGAAACTGCCACTGAGATTGTCTTTCTTGTTGTCTTTCTTCAGATCTGAGTTCCTTTGTGTCTCTGTGCTTCTCCTTAAGTCACTGCTATCCAGTATTCAAAATCATTGCATTTGAATGAAATGGTGGGGCGTTGTGCCTCACTGTTGCTATATTTTCTAAGTGGCTAGTATCAGCATAAGTTATTTTTGACTGCACAACATTCTCCTCTCTATGAGCCATCTTTTCCTTGTGTTCTTGTACATATCTCAACGAGTTATTTTCTCTTAGCAGATTTAGATATCCAATCTGTGGCTGTCTTTTAAATTCATTATGCTAATTTGCATCTTCTTGCAATGCTTCAGTTTTGTTATATGCTGCTAGCTGCTCTTACTTCAAACTCCATTCCAGATGTTTCTGTTTGTTCGAAGATTTCCTCTATTAGTGTCCATAATTTATTTGTTCTCACATTAAATCCCTGAGTCAAGACATTTAACATCTGTAATATCAACACCGTAGTTATTTGCCCTATTTATCCAGCATTAGATGACTTTCTCTGTTGCTCCAAATACTACTTAGAGATTAAATGGAATGTATCTTTAACAACAGTCCAAAGAATGGTTACAGGATCATGTTCTTCAGTGGTGTACTCCTGCGAAGTGATCTTTATCAAAGAATGATTGTTAATATAGCTTCAACAAGGATTTCATAGTGACTCTTTCACTAATAGATTTTGCAATAATGATCAAGAATCACAGGCTCCCCCTAAAGCATTCTACATTGTTCATGAATAAGAATTCATGATTTCTTCCTGCAAAATTATTTCTTGGAGATTGTTGGGAACTATAATATCTATTTCTATGGGATGGTTGGGGACCATAACATCTATCTTTATGATGTGCTTTACAGTATTTTGCCATGTGACCAAAGTTTGTACAAGAATAACAATAACCAAAAGATGAACTTTGGTACCTGGGAGATGGAGATTTCCTTGATGTACTTCTGAAGCCTTTCTGCCTTGAGATCCTTTGATGATAACCATTGCCTCTCGCATCTTTGACATCATATATATTTCTTCTTGGAGCAGGATTTCTTCTATTGTAGCCTTGATGTTTCTCCTTGCCTTTGCTGGAACTGGGAGCATCACCATTTCTTTCTGGCTTCTTCACATCCCTTTTGTTTGAAGCATTATCATTCTTGCTTGAGGATTCACCTGCATACCTGAGACTTGATTTATCAGATGGACATCTGTGATAGCTGAGCATGTCATCCAAGGCTTGAGAGCTCTTCAAGATTCATCCCTTCAATCTTTGTTCTGAGGAAGACAATATCTTCTTCCAATCTTTCACACTCATTATTCTTCTTAGCAATTTGTTTCTCAGTTTCTTCCTTGATACGAGTAGCTTCATCTGCTTCTATTTTAAGGGAGATGATATTTGAATTCATTTTGAAGATTTCTTCATTCTTTGCTTGACTGCTCTCCATTTCTTCCTTGATCCTTGTAGCTTTACATGTTTCAGCCTTGAGAAGCTTGATGTTAGATTTTAATTTGAATATTTCTTCAACCTTTGCTTTTAGTTGACAGAACATGGTGTTTCTTTCCTTTCCTGCTTCATTAGTCTGCCCTTCTATGACATCCAATGCTTCCTTTGTCTTCTCAGCTCCTTGTACTTGTTTCCTGGCTTCTTGTAGTTGAGATTTAAGAGAGGAGACCTCTACCTTGTACTAACCAATCTCTTCTTCAAGTTTGTTCAATCTCTTGTGCCTTTGTTCAGGTTGACTTGACAAGGTATCTTCTCGTTTCTTTGCTTTATCCAATTGATTTGTCATAGATATGACTTATTCATGATGCTTTCTTTTTCTTTGATGAAATTCCTTCTTAAGCTTGGCAAGCTCTTCATCCCTTTCTTCTACTTGAAGCTTGACAAGGTCAACTTTCTCCCTTGTTTGATCTTGGTCAACAACTAGTGCTATCTTCTTAAGTTCTTTATTTTCCTTTTTCAAATTGTTATTCTCTTCCATGGCAGCCATAAGTTGAACGAGAAGATCTTCTACAAAATATTTTTCATTCTCTTCATCTTCTAGGTCTGCTTCAAACTTGATGTCATCATTCTCATTTTCAGCTTCTATGATGGGTTCTGGATTTCCTTCTTGATTTCCATCATCTTCTTGACTGATGGTCATGGGAAATGCCCCTTTTGAGTGAAGTTTATGAATTTTGTTCCATATACCCTTTGCTGAAGAATATTTTCCTAGATTGTTCTTTATAGAATCAGGTAGCCCATTCAATATTTCCTTCATTGCTTTTGTATTATAATCGTTGGATTCTTCATCCATCCTGCTATCAACAATCATTGATTTCCAGATCTCAATGCCTTGAGTCTGTAGGAAGTTCCTCATTCTTGCTTCCCATATACTAAAGTTCCCATTGAGCCTTGGAGCCTCCTCAAATTGATTATCTTCTATTTTAGTAGTAAGGGGAGACACATCCTTAGGAGGATTGAAGACTTTCTTCCTTGACTTCGCCATTTGTGTTCTAAAGGTCAACCTTCAAGCTGTTAAGCTTTGAATGAAGGTACTGGATCCGATACCAATTGTTGGAAATACTGAGAGGGGGGGTGAATCAGTATTTCTTTTTGACTATTGTTTTACTAGTTAAAGCATTTATATTCAGAACACAAGATGAACAACAAGAATAAATGCTTTTATCAATATAATCTTTGCAGTAAAATAGATACAATATATAGATGGTTGCAATCAGTTGCCAAGCACCAACTTGGACTTTTGTGAGGCTCGAACCTCCAGAGCCTCAAACCTATTTTGCTAAGGCACCAATCTTGGACTTAGGAGCACCAAATCCCAAGGACTTCAATCCTTCTAGTTCTTGAGACACCAATCCCAAGGACACCTATCCTTCTTACTTCTAAGGCAGCAATCCAAAGGACTCCAATCCTTCTTACTTCTGAGGCATCAACCCCAACGACTCCAATCCTTCTTACTTCTAAGGCACCAATCCCAAGGGTTTCAGCCCAATCTTGTCAAGGCACATTTGATAGTAATGTTCTTCTCTCAGAACTCTTCATCACTGAGTTCTGTCTGTTTACAGCTTCACTATAGTCTCCATGCTACAACATCAATGAAAACCAACCTTCTCATGAAGGAGTCTTTACAACTCTTCATACTGTCCACACAAAGTCTCTAATAGATGACCTCTGATAATGTCTCCACACAGCTTTAGTGAGTCTACTCATCGCTGCACTAAGCTTTACATAAGAACAAATTTCTGTTCATGCATATGTTCTAATGTCATAGTGAATGCTTCAACATGACTGCTTCTTTGTTGGCTACTTCTCCCCTTCGACTGTCTCCTGTCTTGTTGGTCCTTTGGCCCTTTTTATGTTCTGCTAGATCCTCTGCTATGACCTTTGTTTTCTCCAACTGTTTCAACAACACAACCACACACTGTTCTTTGCTTTTCCTGTTTTTATGCATTCCTCATGCCTCTGTCTATCGGTTTCCTTTTCTCACTGGCTCTTAGGCTTCCTCAATCTCTGTAGTTTCCTCTGCATAACTTGATCCTTCGGCTTCCCTCCTTGGTTGCTGTGGCTTCCTCTGTCTCTTCATGCTCACCAACTCTCCTGAGACACGTTGATTCAACGGTGAGGACCGAATAACACACGGGGAACACATATTCCAAGTTGAACTGTAACAATGCTGCTTTTTTTCGTCATCATGGATATACACAGGATTTTTCCAGTTTAACGGAGATGACTTTACCAATCAGGAAGACCCCTGCCTGCCATGTCACCATTGTAATCACAATCGGCATCATTCTACCTACTGAATGATCGTTCAGGCCTCCTAAACTATCGGAACTGTTATCATATGAATTTTGGCCCTTCAACCCGTGTGCAAGACCAATATTCAAATACACAGGAAATATGAGAAAAAATCATGAGCGAAGCGCTAAGGGTGGACTTCAAAAAGTATTATATCGACATCTATACTGTATCGGGTCCTCCTTGTAATCATAATCGGCAGTCGCCAATGGTCGATGGCCAAAGGCTGATGGACGATGAACACGATATATATATTAAATGTGTTACAATCGGACCATCGGGTCCGCGGCAACTATTGCAATCAACACTTTCGAAATGGCAAGGCTTTAAGCTCTTGCGATATGGCAGATGCAATATGTCATTAAACCAGAGCACAATGTTGCAGTGGGTGGACTACAAGAATAACAATAACCAAAAAATGAACTTTGGTACCTAGGAGATGGAGATTTCCTTGATGCACTTCTGAAGCATTTCTGCTTTGAGATCCTTTGATGATAACCATTGCCTCTCGCATCTTTGACATTATCTATATTTCTTCTTGGAGTAGGGTTTCTTGTATTGTAGCCTTGATGTTTCTCCTTGCCTTTGCTGGAGCTGGGAGCATCACCATTTCTTTCTAGCTTCTTCAAATCCATTTTGTTTGAAGCATTATCATTCTTTCTTGAGGATTCACCTGCATACCCGAGACCTGATTTATCGAATGGACATTTGTGATAGCTGAGCATGTCATCCAAGGCTTGAGAGCTCTTCAAGATTTTGTTCATCCCTTCAACCTTTGTTCTGAGGAAGACAATCTCTTCTTCCAATCTTTCACACTCATTATTCTTCTTAGCAAATTGTTTCTCAGTTTCTTCCTTGATATGAGTAGCTTCATCTGCTTCTATTTTAAGGAAGATGATATTTGACTTAATTTTGAAGATTTCTTCATTCTTTGCTTGACTACTCTCCATTTCTTCCTTGATCCTTGTAGCTTTACATGTTTCAGCCTTGAGAAGCTTGATGTTAGATTTTAATTCGAAGATTTCTTCATCCTTTTCTTTTAGTTGACAGATCATGGTGTTTCTTTCCTTTCCTGCTTCATCAACTTGTCCTTCTATGACATCCAATGCTTCCTTTGTCTTCTCAGCTCCTTGTACTTGTTTCCTGGCTTCTTGTAGTTGAGATTAAGAGAGGAGACCTCTACCTTGTACTGACCAATCTCTTCTTCAAGTTTGTTCAAGCTCTTGTGCCTTTGTTCAAGTGGACTTGATAAGGTATCTTCTCATTTCTTTGCTTTATCCAATTGATTTGTCATAGATATGACTTATTCATGATGCTTTCTTTTTCTTTGATGAAATTCCTTCTTAAGCTTGGCAAGCTCTTCATCCCTTTCTTGTACTTGAAGATTGTCAAGGTCAACTTTCTCCCTTGTTTGATCTTGGTCACCAGCTAGTGCTATCTTCTTAAGTTCCTATTTTTCATTTTTCAAATTGTTAATCTCTTCCATTGTAGCCATACGTTGAGTGAGAAGATCTTCTACAAAATCTTTTTCATTCTCTTCATCTTCTAGGTCTGCTTTAGCCTTGATGTCATCATTCTCATTTTCAACTTCTATGATAGGTTTTGGATTTCCTTCTTGATTTCCATCAACTTCTTGACTGATGGTCATGGTCAATGCCCCTTTTGAGTGAAGGTCATGAAGTTTGTCCCATATACCCTTTGTTGATGAATATTTTCCTAGATTGTTCTTTATAGAATCAGGTAGCCCATTCAAGATTTCCTTCATTGCTTTTGTATTGTACTCCTTGGATTCTTCATCCATCCTACTATCAACAATCACTGATTTCTAGATCTCAATGCCTTGAGTTTGTAGGAAGTTCCTCATTCTTGCTTCCCATATACTAAAGTTCCCATTGAGCCTTGGAGCCTCCTCAAATTGATTGTCTTCTATTTTAGTAGTAGAGGGAGACACATCCTTAGGAGGATTGAAGACTTTCTTCCTTGACTTCACCATTTGTGTTCTAAAGGTCAACCTTCAAGTTGTTAAGCTTTGAATGAAGGTACTGGCTCTAATACCAATTGTTGGAAATACTGAGAGGGGGTGTGAATCAGTGTTTCTTTTTCGACTATTGTTTTACCAGTTAAAACATTTATATCCAAAACACAAGATGAACAACAAGAATAAATGATTTTATTAATATAATCTTTGCAGTAAAATAGATACAATAAATAGATGGTTGTAATCAGTTTCTAAGCACCAACTTGGACTTTTGTGAGGCTCCAACCTCCAGAGCTCCAACTCTATTTTGCCAAGGCAGCAATCTTGGACTTAGGAGCACCAACTCCCAAGGACTTCAATCCTTCCAGTTCCTGAGACATCAGTCCCAAGGACACCTATCCTTCTTACTTCTAAGGCAACAATCCAAAGGACTCCAGTCCTTCTTACTTCTGAGGCATCAACCCCAACGACTCCAATCCTTCTTACTTCTGAGGCACCAGCCCCAAGGGTTTTGACCCAATCTTGTCAAGGCACATTTGATAGTAATGTTCTACTCTAATAACTCTTCATCACTGAGTTCTGTCTGTTTACAACTTCACTGTAGTCTCCATGCTACAACATCAATGACAACCAACCTTCTCATGAAGGAGTCTTTATAACTCTTCATACTGTCCACACAGAGTCTCCAATAGATGACCTCTGATAATGTCTCCACACAACTTTAGTGAGTCTACTCATAGCTACACCAAGCTCTGCATAAGAACAACTTTCTGTTCAAGCATCTGTTCTAATGTCACAGTGAATGCTTCAGCATGACTGGTTCTCTGCTGGCTACTTCTCCCCTTCGACTGTCTCCTCTCCTGTTGGTCCTTTGGCCCTTTTTCTATTTTGCTGGACCCTCTGCTACGACCTCTGTTTTCTCCAACTGTTTCAACAACACAACCACACACTGTTCTCCATTTTTCCTATTTTTATGCATTCTTCATACCTATGTCTATCGGTTTCCTTTTTTTGCTGGCTCTTAGGCTTCCTCGGTCTTTGTAATTTCCTCTGCATTGCTTGATCCTTCAGCTTCCCTCCTTGGTTGCTGTGGCTTCCTTTGTCTCTTCATGCTCACCAACTCTCCTGAGATGTGTTGATTCAACGACGAGGACCGAATAACACACGGGTAACACAAATTCCAAGTTAAACTGTAACAACACTCATTTTTTTTCATCATCATGGACATACATAGGATTTTTCCAGTTTAACGGAGATGACTGTACCAATCAGGATGGCCCTTGCTTGCCATGTCATCATCGCAATCGCAATCGGCATCATTCTACCTACTGAATGATCGTTCAGGCCTCCTAAACTATCGGAACTGTTATCATATGAATTTTGGCCCTTCAACCCGTGCACAAGACCAATATTCAAATACACAGGAAATATGAGAAAAAACCACAAGCGAAGCGCTAAGGGCAGACTTCAAAAAATATTATACCCACATCTATACTATATTAGGTCCACCTTAGCAATCGGTAGTCGCCAATGGTCGATGGCCGATGGTTGATGGACACGATATATATATTAACTGTGTTACAATTGGACCATCGGGTCCATGTATATAATATATCTCTCTCTCTCTCTCTCTCCTCTATATATATATATATATATATATATATATAATATAAAAATATATTTGCAATTTGCAAGTGTTTAACGTGGTGAGGCTTAAGGCTCGTATACATAACAATATACACAAAATACTACCCAGACTTCACCTGTTTATATACCTGGACATATATGTCATTGGGTCTGCATATATGTATCACAATTGGGAGTTTAGGGTGATGGCACATACCCGAACCACCAATTTCCACTGCCGCGGAATTTGTGTATGTGCCCGCTCTGATAGCGTATTCCACGCACACAATATATAAACTCTGCCTTTCCGCTCCGATAGTGGTATATTGGCCCTAATATATATATATATATAATATAATATATATATATATATATAAATATAATATATATAATATATATATATAATATATAATATATATAATATAATATAATATATATATATATAATATATATATATATATATATATATATAAGTTTGCACCTCCAATAGTGTAAATGCACATATATACTAAATAGCTCCCGATAGCTCTATTTTGGCTCTGTTTTCTCCATTTTCTCCTTTGTTTGCTCTGTTTTTCTTTGGCATATATATATAGCTCCTCCTGTAGCTTTGATAGCTCTGTTTTGGCATATATATGATATATATATGTATGGCTCCTCCTGTATCTCCTCTTGGTTCTTCTTGGGCATGTATTACATGCAACGCTCCTCCAATATGGCTCCTTTTGCTCCAATATGGCTCCTCTGGTTTGGCAGTGTCTTTCAAAGACCTCCTCTTATACCTTCATACCTTGATGGCTTCTGCCTTTTTCGATATGCCTCTCTTGCTCTGATATGCCTCCTTGCTCTGATATGCCTCCTTTGTTAACTCCTCTAGCTTATGGCTTAGCTACCCTGATGGCCTTGATCCTGTCTCTTCATGGATCTGTTCTACTTCCCCTTGGCTCCATATCATCATCTAGTATCTAGAATATTGCCATATTGACATCAATGACAACCTAGGCCAACAATATTGTGTGTTTGAGAGGATTGGGTACTGAAGACGGAAGGTAAGAAAATACACACACAAAAAGGAAAAAGCTTGTTCCTAGCGCCCACTTTCAGTTGATACATTGAGGCTATGTAAGTGTGTATGACTAGGAAGAAATATAGGAATCAAGTAGCAATAGAAAAAAACCATTACCAAAGACTATAAAAACCCAGGGACAGGTGAACCTTGGGAGATCGATCTTTATAAATGAAATTATTCAGAAAGATGAATCTCAAGTGTCAGTACAACCCCGAACAACATCTGGGAAGGGCTCTACCATAATCCCTCGAGCAACAAAATCACCAACTACAGCCCACACTGAGATTCATAGTAAAACTAAAGGATCATAGAAAATATTTCAAAGCACATATATTCAACACTCTAGTCCTTCACAAAAGGGAAAGTATTGTAACCTAAAAGAAGGAGAGAATAGTGGAGCAAAAATACGAGCTGCTGAGATGGATCCACGATTATCGGAATCTGGATCCCTTATAATTCTGGTTGAAAGAAAAACATCTGAAATCCCAGATTTAAGTAGCGTAGTAAATCCCCCTTGAGAATCAAATAGTAACCATAATCTTTCTACTCAAATAATACCCCTTGATCACGAAATACCTGAAAATTATTGGAAATTTTTTGATTTGTTGGTAAACCAACCATAACAAGCCCATACCTTGACACTGGAATACACTATAGTCGACCCTGTGGCAAATGCTCTGATGAAAGCCATCCCATTACAAAGTATCCCGACTTTTCATGTGATGACTTCTGAGGATCCTGATGCCTTCTTGTTCAAATTTTATTTTTTGTGCAGAGGATATGATTATACCACTGATCCTTAGAAATTGAAACTATTTCCTTATACTTTGAAGGGAGTAACTTTACGGTGGGTTATGGGTTTAGGAGGAAGCACTATACATTCTTGGGATGCGATGAAAAATGCTTTTCTTACTAAGTATCAGGATTATTGTCGATCCAGGGATCCAAAAGATGAAATTTTCAAAATGACCGAAAAGATAGTGAAACCTTAGAAGAGTATATTGAGAAATTTCAGTACAACTTGCAGATATCACCCTATGTTACCTTACCAAAAGAAGTACTGAAAGCTACTCTAATAAAAGGCATGAAAGACGAGTGGATAGAAATACTGAATTTAATGGGACATGGCAATATTTATCAGGAGGAATATGATAAAATTTTTAAATTGTTTATCTTGTGTTCACGTGGTAGCACATGAGCCATATCTGGAGTACGAGAACCCCTCACCCAAATCAACAAAACTTTGGGTGGAGGTGTAACATGAACATAAATTAGTAACCTTTTAGAAGATTTTAAGGCTGACATTTTGGGCACACTGACTACACAGTTAGATGTTTTGCAGGCCAAACAAAAACAAGCTAAAGCAGAATGAGCATTAGCCATATTTTGTCCATGCTTCTGAAAGAAACAAAGTCAAAGGGAGTGTCCCCTAGATATGGTTCAAACATGTGCTATCTGTACTGAAGATCATTCGACAGATCAATGTCCGTCACTTCTAGGATTAAAAGTTGTGTTTAAAGAAGCTGAGGAAGAAAGAGAACTAACATATCTTATGGATCAACGTTGAAAATGGCAAGCTCTTCCTTAAAGTACGATGCAAGATCCCTCTTTTTTTTTTATTCTGGGCAGTATGTTCAACAACATAATCCCGAAACTACATGGCAGGGGAAACCATCCATTAATTCCACCTAGAAATCCCAACTGTATCCCACATCGCCCTGGCCAAATCAATCATTCACTGGACTTGTATAGCCAAACTCACAATATCCTACCCCATTGTGGCAGAATCTAGCCAATAATCCATATCCCTCACAATGGACTAATACATTTGCGCAATATCCAATATGGCCTCAAAATTGGCAGCGCCCAATGGGACTAGTTAATCCACCTATTGGGGCTATCCCTCAATCTAAACCTACATCGTAAGTTCCATTTCAGTTGCCTCCAAATCCTCAACCTCCGATGCATCCTCAGTTGCAGGCTTAACAAAATCCTAATCCTAATAATAGACCTTTCCAGTATGTACAAATCATTGAAAATACGGACTATGAAATAAATCCCCTAGAATGTAATGAGCTCCGGTTAAGGTCGAGACATGTCATTGCTCTAAAAGAAAATAAGAGCAATCAAGAACAGGAAAACGATAAAGAAAAACAAACTATAACAAACCCTTCGACTATGATTATTTCTGACGCAGAACCGATAGGAGACACAATTGAATGACAAAACCCTGATAAAGTTATAAGTGCTTCTCCTCCATTTCCTGAAAGACTTACGATAGCTAAACCAACCATATATCCTAATTTTGATCTTATAGGGGAATTGAAAATTTTTTGTATAAAAATCCCACTCCTCCAGGCCATACAAGACATTCCGATTCACTCTAAAACAATCAAAGAATTGTGTGGAAAAAAACCTAGGAGGAAATCAAAAGATCCACCGACAGTTCACGTTGTAGGAACACTATCTGATCTTATTTTAGGTAAACAAGTACCTGTCAAATATGAAGACCCAGAAAATCCTGTAGTAACTGTTCAAATACAAGGCTGCACCTTTCCAAACACATTGGTAGACCTAGGAGAAGCTATTAATATTCTGACTTATGAGACCTACAATATTCTAGGTATTACAGCCTTAAAACCAACCTAAACCCTGCTATAATTAGCTGATAGATCGGTGGTTAAGCCTAAAGGTACTTTGGAAGATATTATTGTCTCTGTAGAATCCTGGGAATATCTTGTGGATTTCCTAGTTATTAATCCAAGGAGT
Source organism: Pinus taeda (assembly GCA_000404065.3). Lineage (NCBI taxonomy): Eukaryota > Viridiplantae > Streptophyta > Pinopsida > Pinales > Pinaceae > Pinus > Pinus taeda. The sequence continues at coordinate 28,942 of APFE030988902.1, forward strand.
AGACTAGATGGGTATCCTTTGATATGAGGAAGACCAAGGTTAGCAACAAAAGATGCATATATAGGATGTCGAACAGGCATCATGACGATTACCAAAGGAGACGATGTTAAAAATCTTATTTTGTATCCTCTTGTTAAACCAAGTCTGCCTATTACAAGTCGATAGTTACACCCATAGAGAGATCCAGAAGAAAATCTGCGCTCTCCTCTTACGTTAGATGAGGCCCTTGGACTTAGAAATCAAATAGAAGGTGATGTAATCAATAGATTTATTAATGAACCAACTATTATAAAAAATCCAACATGTCAAATTTTAAAAGCTATATTCGATAATGAAGCACAAGGAGATGCCTTAGAGAATTCAAACGATAATCGCATTCCCACAACCACTATCCATAATAGTATGCTAATCGAGATTGAACCAGGAAAAACCCTCAATATTAATGCCAATCTAGAAAATCAACAACGACAGTAATTAATCTAGATTCTCCGTAAATATAAACAAGATTTTGCTTGGGAATATTCATATATGAAAGGCATCGATCTGCAGTTGTGCACCCATCGCTTTTATCTTGAGAAATATGCCCATGCTATTCGACAGCCCCAGAGGAGGTTAAATCCACACCTCAGGGATATTTTGAAACAAGAATTATAGAGATGGTTGGATGTAAACTTTATATACCCTATCTCAGACATTTAGTGGGTCTCCCCATTAGTAGTCGTCCCTAAGAAAAATGGGAAATGGATAATTTGTGTAGACTATAATGAGCTCAACAAGGCTACCAAGAAGGACCATTTTCCCCTTCCCTTCATAGATCAATTCCTTGATACTTTAGCTAGGAATAATTTTTTCTCCTTCTTAGATGGTTTCAGTGGCTATCATCAAATTCAGATTTCTCTAGAATATCAAGATAAAACTACATTTACCTACCCCTGGGGTACATTCACATACAAAGTTTTACATTTTGGATTATGTAATGCTCCATCTATGTTCCAGAGAGAAATTTTGAGTATTTTTTCTGATTTGATTAATTAAGGACTCAAATTGTATATGGATGACTTCACTCCATGCGGTGATGAATTTGACTAAGCTTTAACCAATTTGGAAAAAGTTCTTAAACGATGATTAAAACCAAATTATGTCTAAGAAACAAAAAATGCCATATGATGATGACTAAAGGTGTAGTTTTAGGACATTATATCTTTGCTGTAGGAATTCAAGTGGATCTGGTGAAAATCGAGGTAATCCTTAAATTACCTACACCCCGCACACAAATTGAGGTACGTAGTTTCCTTGGTTATGCAGTATATTACCGCAGGTTTATAGAACATTTTTCAAAAATAGCTACACCTTTGTATACTTGAACAAGCAATATTGAATTCGAATGGACTGATAAATGTGATATTGCCTTTGCAGATCTCAAGAATCTGGTTTCAACAGCGCCAATGTTAAGAGGACCAAACTGGGAGTTACCCTTCCACATCTCCTCAAATGCATTAGATACAACCATAGGTGCCTTTCTTGGACAAGAAGAAGACAAAAAACCTTTTGTTATTTATTACATTAGCAAAAATCTTACTCCTGCTCAATTAAACTATACAGTGAGAGAAAGAATTTCTAGCTGTTCTATATGCTATTAATAAATTCCGACATTATATAGCAGGATATCCAATTTTTCTATATACTGATCACTTTGCTATTAGATATTTAGCTAATAAACCAATTACTAATGGTCGGGTGACTCAATGGTTATTGTTATTGCAAGAATTTGATATCACCATCAAAGATTGACTAGGAAAAGAGAACCTTGTTGCAAATTTCTTGTCTCGAGTACCTAAAATGAATGATTATTTATCAGTATATGACTAGTTCCCAAATGAACATCTATTCATTGTTACAATAAAAACACCTTGGTACGCTGATGTGGAAAATTACTTAGCTGTAGGAAAATTTCCAGCACATTTTTCACCACGATAAAGGAAATTGATTATTCAGTGCATCACACGCTTCTCCTAGATTGGTGGTTATCTTTTTCATTCTGGCTCCAACTTACAAATTCATAGATGCATAAGAGAAGATGAAATTTATGATATCCTAAAAGCCCGCCATGACGAACCCTGTGGTGAACACTTTGTAGACCGAAAACTAGACATAAATTTCTTCGGATGGGCTATTATTGGCCCACGATATTTAAGGATGCAAAGAAATATGTTCAAGCCTGCGATAGCTGTCAAAGAATGGGTAGTCCTAGCCACGCTGATGAGATGCCCTTACAACCAAAATTGGTGGTGGAACCTTTTGAAAGATGGGCACTGGATTTTGTTGGCCCCTTTAATGCACCATCAAACCAAACAATTTATATATTAGTTTTCACTAATTACGTAACTAAATGGGTAGAAGCAATAGCTTTGCCAAGAGACATAGGGGAAGCAATGATCAAATTTCTTTTCAAACTCTTTGTGTGATACAAATTACCAAGAGAAGTAATAACAAACAAAGAAACACAATTTGTAGGTCATAAAATTTCGACGACTTTGCAAAATTATCATATTAAGCATAGGGTTACTTCTCCATGCCACCCCCAGGAAAATGGACAGGTGGAAAGTACCAACAAATTCCAAATTGTTGTTACTTGGTCACCATGCCAGAACAATGGCCTTTTTGAGAAAATCATTTAAATAATAACATTTTACATTTTTCATAAGGACACTAGCTCATAAAGGGGTTAAAAGGTAACCCTGTTGAGGCTACGGACGTTTGCTGGAAGCAGTGGCTCTGCTTGTGGTATTGAAGTATAACTTGAATTGCCATATCATTACTATGTCATTAGATTCCTTTTTCTCTGGAAAGACATCACCACTACTAGTATGTATATTTTCTTTCTAAAACAACTAAAGGTGGTACATCTACTATTACATGAACAAATCACAAGTCTTTTTGAACCTCTTTGATAAGCATTATTAGTTATAAAAGTATTTTGCCAATATTTATTTATTTATTTATTTTCTGTTCCCAGGGGTAATCTTTAAAAAAAATATTTTTTTTTACCCATGATAAAGATATCTTTCATTACTATGCTTTTAATTTCATGATGATTTTTGCATAACAACAATCCGCACATTTACTGCACTTTATCATCTTCCCTTTTGGCTACGTATGATTTGACCATTTCCCTTCACGCTAATAAATGCCTCCATATGAATTTAACTTCCCATAATCTTAAAGGTCGTGGTTGACCTTTCTCCTATTGGAGGAGGTATGAAATATCACATTCGTGATATGACTGGGCACAAATGTGATATGATTGGGCACAAGGGTGATATGATTGGGCACAATCAACAAAAAATTTGCAATTATTATGATAATTCCCTGCACAAAAGTATAATGAATTATACTATTTTGACATATTGCTATTTCTGCTAAGGGATTTTTGGTTTCAACAACTATGTACACAGTCCCTGCAACAGTTTTTTGAATTAGCAAGTATAGGTGGTAAGCCTATCCAAAATGAACATACTCTGCTATAGGTTACTAAGAAAGGCCGAAGGATCCTAGAATGGGTAGGCTGGGCTGAATACTTTACTCCACTGCAGGGATTCGACAATGTTGTTCCTTTGGATTTTTTGCAGAATTTGATCAATGAAGTCACGACGGTCAGAGGCAAGCAAATAACAATTAATGAGAAAATTCTGGTGGAGGTCATAGTTCTTCCCACAGAGGGAGAAAAATGGATAGATAAGCACACTCGACTTCAAAATGCTATGGGATTATTTGTATACCCTGGTGAAGAATTGGCTCGTAATAGAAAAGGTTTTCACCTTGCTTCATTCAAAGAACCATGGTGGGAGCTAACATAAGTAGTCCAGAGGTATATTATGTGTGATGGCCGCCATGATGTGGTAAGACCTCGACACCTCAAGCTGTTAGCAACATTAAAAAAAAGGTAGTCATAAATTTGCCTTTCTTTTTAAATTTCTCTTGCATGACATGGATGGTAGACTTGGTAGAGTTAAGGACCCAAATTCTGCAGTTAGTCAAACTCTTTGATTAAATTAGTAGACATTAGAGAATTGAGACAATCACAGTTAACCTGGGATAACTTCATGGGACCTAATGAACTACCATCTCTAGAAGAAATGCATGAAGTAGAAAAACTCATCCTAAAACAAAAAATGCTCAGCATGGAGTAGAAAACGTTCAACCTAAATTAGAAAGTACCCAGCCTGAAGTAGAAAGTACTCAACCAGAGGAAGAAAATGCCAGTCAAGAACAAGGTCAAAACCTAACTAAATCCGAGAAGAGATTAGCTTTTGTCTTAGTATCTTTTCCTACTAAGTGAAGAAGGTTTGACAGATTGGCCAGAGCAAGCCAACTCATAAGTTCTATTGAACATGCATCAAAGAGAGAACCATCTCAAGAATCCCTTGCAGAACAACATGGTAATTCACCTCAAATATGTGAAGAAGAGATAACTCAAGTTTTGGAGAATATGGGGACCATTTTCACTATTGAAGGAGATGTGCGTTGTTTTGAGAACTCACTTGAGAAAACATCTACTTCTAGTTTCTTGGCCTCCACTTCGAATTCCAATGATACAGAAATATTACCATCTTCAGAAAATCTTGAAAGCATGCATTTCCAGGAACAATCAGGGGAGTCAGTTGAAACTGTGAAAGAACTAGACTCTTCCATGCAAGGGACCATCTTGTCGTCCCTCGAAAAATAGAAGTCCAAAGATGACTCATTTGCCACAATCTCAGTTGATAAAGATTCTGAAGAATTTGTGAATTTTCCTGTTGATGAAAATGTCACTGTTGTTCCTTCTTCATCCACTATAAAATCTACTAGAAGAATGGAAACGAAAAAAATTCAAAAGATAAAGTTTTTAAAATGAGAAAATAAGAAATTGTGAAAAAGAATAGAACAACTTAGGAAATGGTTGAAAAACTCTAGAAGGTACTATAAAAGGAAAACAAAAACTAAGACAGTTGGAGTTCAAAGTGAAAGTTTTCTTAACCCTACAAAAACCCAAACTGAAGAAATATTCATTAATTCTGTAGAAACAAAAACAAATATTAATTTTCTTGTGGCCATAGCTGAAGTAGCTAGTCAAACGGACTTACTAATGACCATCTATAGAGCTACACAAACCAAAGCTGTACCCCCTTACTCTCATTTGATTAAGGATGCCACTATTCAAACACTGAATAAAGAGTTGGAAAAGCATCACCAAACCTTGAAATGATATCAAGGTGAAGCATTGCCCTGGGTAGAGCACCAAGAGTTATTACAGAATTCAAGGCATTGTTTGCTACAGAAGATGAAACCTATGCTGATTGCAAAGAGGAAAAGAGGAAATACAAGGACAACTTCAAAAATATTTGGAGCAGAAAATCTAAGATGGAATGTATCCCATAATGAGGTTAAGAACATAGAACCCTTTAATTATAGAAATTTTCAAGCAACAATTGATCGAATGAAACATTATGGTAACTTGGTTTTGTCCAAAGGTCCTACATGGATTGGATGTAGATACAAGTGCCCCATCATCTGGTATCCTCCAGAGGATTATCACGCTGAATATGATCTTTTTGAAAGAGAAGAAACTGAGGCCTTCAAAGTAATCCATAACAAAAACGGATTTTGGTGTTATGGTGAATCCCCCTATCCACCTTATTCCTTAACTATGTTACATGTCAATCATCTCTTTGCATGGGGAAATGAAAGAAGGTAAGCTAGGGGATGATGTTGGGCCATGGAAATGGTATGATTCTTCTCTTTATTTTCTTAGTTAATATTATGTTTTTCAAGAATTTTATCTTTAGTTTGCAATAATTTGGAAAGAAAAGGGTAATGCAAATCAATTAATGGTATTGTTGTTAATTTAAGTATTTTAGATACCATAGAGCTTTATTTTAAGTAAATTGGTGTGCATAATGATCTGATTAAAAATTGTTGTTCCCTCAAATGAATGCAAAGCATTTAAGCCTGAACATGCAGTTACCTTATTTATGGCAAAGTCAGCTCAAGGTACGCACATGATCGAGAAGGATAGCTGAAGGAGATGTTAATTACTATTCAAGGATCTTATAGTTAGGATGAGCAATCCTAAGAATCTTTTGATTCTGAGGATAGCTCCATTATCAGTATTTTGATGTAATATATATGACTGAAGTAAGGAGGAAACATGGATGGAAATTTACTTCTTCTACTTTACTGTGAAATTGTGAACATCAAATCGATCTTGAAGTTCTACAGATTATTTTGTAAATCATTTTGATATTAATGAAATAACTGAAGGCTTTTTTTAGTTTCCTTGCATTGGATTTCCTCAAGGCAGTGCTTCCGGAGACCTTGGGCCTAGTCCCTAGAGGATCTGCTCTCTGTTCTATATCATTACCATTTGGTTATTCACTATACGAATATTGATTGTGTTATTATTTGTCCTATTTTCATAGCTGATGATTGATTGAACTTTATGCTTTATAATTATGTCGTATATTTCCTGAAATTGCTGATTGAATCACGTGAATTAGTTACATAAGTTTAAAGGTTTGATTATGTGAATTTCGTGAATTACTTTGGAAAATCAAGATTTCAGAGTAGTGGTATGAATTAAGTAATTTTACTTATGCATGTAATTTGTTGAGAGCATTCTGAAATAGATAAATTGACAGGTGAGTTAGGATAGATCTCTTTTATGAATCTTGAAACTCTGGCAATAGAAAGTAAGACATTTTTTCTTATGAACAATTTACTCCTATAACAATTGGATAAGATTTAGTATTTTCTTATGATTCTTTCATAGCAATAGCCTCACACACCTTTATAATCTAGAATTCTATCCTGGCATAGACTGTGCCAACAACTTTGAAATAAAAGATGAATCCTGGGTTGAAAAAATTAATGAAAGTAGGATTAAGTTGATTTCTAGGATCCATCTTAGTGCCCAACAACTTTGCCTAATATTTTCTCACCAAGGCCCCTATTTCCTTGTGCAAATCATCAGGAAATTATCCCCTATTATTTACGTGTTTTATCCAAAATTATTGCATAATTCCCAAGGATTGATCATTGATTGCATGCAAAACATGTACCTCAACACTAGTTTACAACTAATGTTACACTACCTTGGAATATCCACCACAACTGAGAAATTCGAATTCCTTGAATGCATGAGATATTTTTGGTTGATTGATCAGTTAACTAGATGATCTCTGAGTTAGACTGCTATCCCACTACATAACTGACCTCCAACTAGTTCTATTAACTGTTAGAACTAGTTTAACTGAGTACAACTAGAAATAACTGAACTTGATTGCTATAAATTAGCAATCGCACATGCATAACTAAACTCCAAGCCCTTTAACTCAAATTTACTCAGCTAACTAAGTGACAAGATCCATGTCACCTCACTTTTCCCAATTTAGCCAAGGCTAAGCCAAATTGAGCCTTTCTTGCTCCACTTCTCAACACCCCCTCTTAGCAAGAAGGAGATTATCAACCACCCCTATCCTGCACCTATGGAATTTGAACTTCCCTCTTGAAAAAGCATTTATCAAGATGTCAACATATTTTTCCTTAGTCAAAATTTATTGTAGCAAAATTATCCTCCTCTGCACACTGTCCCGTAAATGATGATACCAAATATCTATATGCTTGAATCGATCGTGAAATATTGGATTCTTAGAGAGCTTAATGCAACTTTTATTATCAAAATAGATCACATTTGGATCCATCTCCCCACCAAATAGTCCCGTAATTATCTTTCTCATCCAAATCCACTCACATGATGCTTGACTTGCAACCATGTATTCAAATTTTGCTAAGCTAAGCACCACATACCTATGCTTCCTATTGTACCAGGAAATTTCTGCAAACCAAACACTGAAAATTGCACCTGATGTACTCTTTCGGTCGGATGGACTCCCTACGCAATCTGCATTTGTGAATCCATGCAACTTCACTCCCTTTGTCTGTCTATACCATAATCTATATTGGCCAGTGCCTTTGAGGTACCGTAAAACATGATTTGCTACCTTCCAATATAATTTGGTCGACCTAACCATAGCTTGACTGCATAACACATATCTAGTCATGTGTTTACAAGATACATCATTGAACCCACTAGCTTTCGATAAATGGTAGCATCAACCTCTTCACCTGAAGTGGCATTCTCCTTCCTTCAGTTGGTCGCTAGAGGTGTCTCCATGGGCTTACACATGATAAATCTCTACAATATCTCGGTGGTATACTTTCCTTGAGACACAAACAATTCCCCATCACCTTTCCATACTTCCAGCTCGAGGAAGTAGTGCATGAGACGCATGTCTTTCATATCAAATTCCCTTGAAAGCTCCTCCTTGCAAGGGCTGACCAACTGCTCATCACCTGTCAATATTAAATCATCAACATATTAAAAAATGATCATAAATTTACCTTCTACCAAAATATGATATAGGTTCACATCTGCTTCACTTTTGGTGAAGCCCAATCTAGTGAGATAACTATCAATTGAAGTGTACCAAGCTCAGGGTGCTTGTTTGAGACCATATAATGCTCGATTGAGTCTGCACACATGAGACTTACGATCAAATGTCTCAAAACCTTCTAGTTTCTCTATGTACACTTCCTTCTCAATAACACCATTGAAAAATGTTGTTTTTACATCCATCTGGTGGACCTTCCGCCCCATTTGTGCAGCTAGTGTAAGAACTTATCTAATGGATGAATACCTTGCTACAAGAGAAAAGGTTTCCTCATAGTCAATTCCTTCAACTTGAGAGAATCCTTTGGCCACAAATATGGCCTTATACTTCTCTATGCTTTCGTCTGCAGCATGCTTAACTTTGAAGATCGATTTCGAACCCACAAAAGGTTTTTCTGCTAGTCTTGAGACCACTTCCCAAACATTGTTCTTTATGATGGATTCATATTCTTCCACCATTGCATCAACCAAAACTGGTTTCTCAACTGCTTCCTCAAAAGAGGATGGCTCAGTCTCTAATAGCTCAGTCATTAGATCCATGTAGCCAGTGTACCTCTCAGGTGACCTCCTTTGTCTACACAAATTTGAAGGAGCTCCCACATTCTCCCTCGCATCCTGCACCGGTCTTTCAGCTTCCATGGTTATTTTTCTACTTTCTTTGGATTGTTCTTCTTGAGTGGATTTATCAACTCTACCTCCTCTCTGATCATGCATTTGTGGCTGCTCCGCAACTTCTTGAGGCTCCTTCTGAGGAGCTAAAAGCTCCTCTTCTGGTGGGATATGAAGCTCCCTTTGAAGAGAGCATCTCATTGCTTTATCCTCATCAAAATTTACATCCCTTCGCACAAATGTCATTCTTAGGGAAGGTAAGTATGCTCGGTAATTTTGTGGAGTTTTAGTGTAACCCACAAAAACTCCCAACTCTGTTGTTGGCTCAAGTTTCTTCCTCAAATCTTTAGAGACATGGAAATAAACAAAGGCTCCAAATTTTTTGAAATGAGACACATCCAACTTTATCCCCGAGAAGGCCTCCTCCGGTGTAATCATACCAAGAATCTGATGAGGGCTCCAATTCTGCAAGTAGACTATTGTATTACATGCCTCTACTCACAAATGAAGTGGCAGACCTTAGTCATGTAGCATAGCTCTTGCAACTTTGAAAATTCTTCAGTTCTTTCTCTCAACTACCCCATTGTATGTTGGGTTGTGGGGAGATGTCCTTTCTCTTCAACTTCCTTCTTTGGCGCAAAATTCCTTGAAGCCATTTGAAACATACTCACCTCCATTGTCACTCCTGAGAGCCTTCACCTTCTTTCTAGTCTCTTTCTCAACTAGTGCCTTGAATTCTACAAATGTTGAGAATGTCTCATCCTTATTTCCATGAAGAATATCTAACAATTTCTTGAGAAATCATCATTAACAATAACATAGTATTTATGTTTGGCGTGGAGGTTGTCGAGAAGGGTCTAAAAACATCAGTGTGGCCTCCCTCCAAGAATGCATTTGCTTTGTTGTCTTGATCATGGAATGTGGATTTTACATAGTTCCCCAAGGTACAACCCTTGCATACATCCTACTACTCAAGTGGTCCTTTAGGGAGGACAATGGTTATTTGCTGCATAATTTCAAGGGCACCGTGGTGCGAGAAACCACGCATTTTATGCTAGAGTTCACCAACATCTTGACTTTGCACTTTGTCTGCCTTACTACTTAATGCAACGCAATCTTCCACATCAAGTTTGTACAATTTCTTCACACGAACCCCGATTTGCTTCACCTTCCCAGTAGCTATGTGTCTCAAAAAGGACTTCTCTACTGAAAATAACATCATAGCCATGATCTTCCAAAACTTCTACAAAGATGAGGTTCTTCTTGAGGCCTAGTAAAAGCATGACACCTTTGAGGCGAAGAGGGGATCCTGACTCCCTCTTAAAGGTTACTGTACCAATCCCAGTAGCACTGTACCTTCCATCGTCCCCAAGCTCAATATGCATATGGAGATCTTTCTCCTCCAGGTCATTGAAAAAATATCTACACTCTGTCATGTGGAACGAGGAACCTAAGTCCAAGTACCAGACACTCCCCATCACAGTGCTAGCCATGCATGCAATCAGGGTGAATTCTAACTCAAATTGTGAAGCCAATGCTTCACTTGCTGCTCCTCCCGAGTTCTCCTTGCTAGAATTTTTGTGTGATGAACCTCCATCTCTGGTATTTCTCCTTATCTCTTCTGATACAAAATCAGACTATAAGCATTCCCAATTCAATAATTCTTCCCTTCCATTGACACTGTCTTGGTAGTTGTGTCAGGACTTTGGAAGGCTTAGAAGAGCTAGGCTCACTAGTTCATCTTCTGCGACATTCACATCAACCCCTCCAAGCTTATCTTGAACTTATGTAAATATGGTGAGATATTGCAAAATAGTATCATTTTTCTACTTCTTAATGTTTCGAAGTTTGTCTTTTAGGGCCAATTTTCTATGGTCATTGCTATTTTCAAATAGATCAGTCAGTTCCTTCCACATGGAAAATGGTGTATCTTTTCCATGGATATTTGAGACAATGTGGTCTCTCACTCCTTCTAGGATTATTCTCCTCGGCTTGGCTACATCTTTCTTCCATTGGACAAGGGTTTGGGCATCATCTAATCCTGGTTTTGGAATGTCTGTCTTGACATAATCCAAAAATCCATTGTGACCAAGCACTGCATCCATGCGATCCTTCCAGGCAATGAAATTCCAGATGCCTTCCAAGGCATACTCTAATCTAAGTCCATTGAAGGCCATTCTCCCAATTTCGAGGAAACCCTACTACACTGAAGCTGCAAATTCGAATCTCATGAGGAACAACTTTGAAATTATTGTTCTAATGTGAATCCTACTTTGATACCATGTATAAATTTTGATAGAATTGCAAATGCTCAAGAAATTTAATCTAAAATCAAGAGATACAATTCTATTCTACTGATATGTAGAATGAAATTCACAACTTATAACAACATGCATGGGCATGAAATAAGCAAAACCAAAAATACACAATGATTTCTAGGGGAACCCAACTAGGAAAAACCCCTCAAGCTTGTTTGTATTAATCAATGACTTGAGAAACCATTACAATTTCTAGCTCCGACTCTGAGCTCAACCTGCAAAAGAATAAATGTTCTCCTGCTCAATGAACAAGCTCTGGCCAGCACTTACCCTAATATTTTCTCACCAAGGCCCCTATTTACTTGCACAAATCCTAAGGAAATTATCCCCTATTCTTTAGGAATTTCCTCCAAAATGATTGTGCAATTCCCAAGGATTGATCACTGATTGCATGCAACATCTGTACACTCAACACTAGTTTACAACTAATGTTACACTACCTTGGAATCTCCACCACAACTGAGCAATTCAAATTCCTTGCATATATGAGCTATTTGGTTGGCTGATTAGTTAACTAGATGATCTCTGAGTTAGACTGCTATCCCATTGCACAACCGACCTCCAACTAGTTCTATTAAATGTTATAACTAACTGAACTAGATTGCTTTAAATTAGCAATCACACATGCATAAATGAACTCCAAATCCTGTAACTCGAATTTACTGAGCTAACTAAGTGACAAGAGCCATGTCACCTCAGTTAACTGCCTCCAAGTTGTCTACCGATGTGGAAATTTCAAATTTTACCAGTTTGACCAAGGTTAAGCCAAATTGAGCCTTTCTTACTACACTTCTCAACAAGTTCAAAAAACAAAAACAATTCAAAATGGTATATCAACTATTCATATAATAATATATGAAAGTCCACCATTATACAAAATTCGAGATGAATAAATTAAAACTAGGTTTATGATTCATCTCAAATCTAAATTTTGAGAGCCTATCTACTACACTATCTCTGAATATGAGATAGAAATAAAAAGTGAAAAAATAAGAAGTCAATTAATTTTATTAAGAGGATCAAAATTAAAATTGAAAAAAATAATAATAAATTTAAATTAAAATAAAAAATAAAAAAAAAAATTAATATTGAGATTGCATTGAACTTTGTATAATTTAAATATGAGGAAATGTAACTCTTCACTAATTACACAAAGTACTAAGGAGTAAATGTTTAAATTGAACTCTATCAACATATTATTTTTGCATAACCAACTTCAGTGGTATTTATATATAGATTAAATTAATTTATAAGAATGTGAAATCTAAATAAACATTTATAAAAATGTAAAATCCAAATAAAATTATCTTTAAAAAATAATAGTAAGCGAAGAAAGTTACGTTAAATTAGGGGAATTCATTTTTTATTATCATAAAACACTATTAATATTCATGTACACATTAAATCAATTTATAAGAATGTGAAACATACTAATAGAAATTATATATATATGTGAAAAAATATTTGTTTTTTTATAAAATAACTTTTTATTAATTTAGGAAAAAGTTATATAGTTTGAATTTCTAAATAATATTAAAATTTAAGAGTTTCTTGATACTAACAAATTGCTTACAATAACAAACAATTAAAAACTGACTACAATAATTATGATTACATAGAAAATCCTTGAAGATTCAAGATTTCAGAAACTGACTACAATAATCATGATTACATAGAAATTCCTTGAAGATTCAAGATTTCAGGGGGTAATGTTTGATATTGGCATGCTTTTCACTGAGTTAATTAATTGTTCATTTTCTTTTTGGATCAGTGCCTTATTGCTCTTGTAGCCTCATTTTTTGGCTTCTTTGTCTTTCCCAGAGATTGTTGAGAAATCTATAGGGCAATGATTAGTGTGATTTCTTTTTCCTTGATAACTGCTTCTGATGTATTTTTACATTTTCTTACTTATTAGCTTATTTAATTATTTTTATGCTTGTGTATCATCAAACATATACCAAAACAAGAAGAACAAGAACACAAAATATAGGCTGCAATCCAGGGCCAAAACCTCTCCAATTGAGAGGAAAACCCACAAATATCTTCTCTTCTTTATAGATTCTTCAATGACAAATTCTAAGACCTCTAGACCAAGACCAATACCCTCCAATACCAAGTCCAAACTTTCTGGATGATGTGATTTCCTTGAAAAAGTCAAACCTAGTCAAATCTCTTCCAGTGGCACAACTTTGACCCCCAGCTGCAAAATTTCGGCCTCCACTGCAAACCTGAAATTTTTGGCCCTCCTATAGTTGCTACTGCTGCATGTGTGAGCTTCGTTTAACCTTCCAAGGCTTCCTCAGACCTTCGATTGTCTTTCTCTTCCTTATGGAGCTTGAGGATGGCTTCTTGTGACCTTTGCTTTACCTTCTTTCCTTCCTTTATTCAATATTGAACTTGTATAAGAAAACTCTAGATTTGCTGCAAAAACCTTAACCTTCCTTCGCACGTGTGAGAGAGAAATAACCCAAAAACAAGTCTCCTTTTTCCTCTTCCTTACTCGTTTCCTTCTTCTTGTTCTTCCTTTGCTTGGATGAGTGAGAGATGAATGTACTTCAAGGAGGTTGAGTTTCCTTCTTTATATAGGCTTCTCAAGGTGGGCGTGGCTCCTCAAATTAGGCCGACTTGCTAGTTGCTAGGCTAACTTGGTCTTGAAGGGTATTTTGACACTTTTAAGGACATAAATAATTTTCTTTACAAGTTACAATGTGCTTGATGGGGTCTTCAAGTTATGATAATGACTCTTTTGACTTCTTGACCTAGAACCAATCTGAGAAGAACTCAATTGGTGCTTGACCTATAAAATAAAATACCTTGAGCATGGAACCCATGCTCCAAAAATAATAATAATAATTTTCTTTCATTTTACAATTTACAAGAATCAAAAGTACATTTCATATTTATGAAGACCAAACCTAGTTACACATTTTTCAACACTCCCTCTTATCTAGGGAGGTATTCATAAATGGTACATGGACATTCTCAATATTGTCATATAACAAGGCCTTGAGTAACAACTCTATCTCTCCACAAGATTAGATTACAATGTTGGTGAGACCAATGATTTATAGACACCATCATTATTCTCTCAAGGTACATACCCTACTCGAGTGTTCACAGAGTATGAAATTCTTTGGACTATCCTTATCTTGGATAACTAGTCCTCAAAGAATATCGGTCCATGATTACTCTTATCTTAGATGCCCTACCACATCCTCCAAGAGCTTCGAATGACAGATGTTTACCCAATCCTCCATTTTGTCTTCCCAAGTAAAGGCAAGAATTATGTTCCTATCTCTCCCTCTCAATCAGGGAGGATACATCAACCAAACAACCTTGTATCTAAGATATAAAAGCTTCTTATTAGGATGGGATTTTGTCAATATGTCAGCTACCTTCTCATCGGTGGAGATATACTATAGTTGCAACACAACATCTTGTACTAGGTTCCGAATGTAATGATACTTGTTGTTGATATGCTTTGTCTTTCCATGAAATACTGGGTCTTTAGACAATCATATACAACTGGTTTATCACAATGTATCACTGTAGGGTCTGTTGGTCCTTCAAATAGGCCCATTAACAACTTCCTTAATCAACCAGTTTCTCTGCTTACTTCATAGGCTGCAATGTACTCAGCCTCAACACTACTCAAAGCAACCATATCTTGATTTATTCTCATCCATGAGATCATGGAGCATTAGAGAAATTTTGAGGTCTAAAATGGGCCTCCTAAGAAAAATGTACAACCAAAATAAACTTAATAAGAACTAATAAGATTCAAGATGATGATGTCAACCATGGGGAATGATTCACCATTTTTGGGGTAAAAAAGTAAAAATATTAAAAAATAATAAAATAATAAAACTACTTTTTCAACTTATCTCCCTAAGGTTTTACTCAAATTTCGAGTGGCAGTACTTTTTGGATGCAAAATTTCATTCCTCATCCAAGGATTACCTGTGTTGCATACTTTCGATGGACCCTGCTACACGAAAAATGAGAAATACATGAAAAAACATGATTGCAATCACGTTTTCATGTATTTCTCATTTTTCGTGTAGCAGGGTCCATAAAAAATATGAAACATGTGTACTCCTTGGATGAGGAATAAAATTATGCATCCAACAAGTGTTCTCACTTGAAATTTGAGTAAACCGATAGGGAGATAAGTTGACAATACGAGTGGGAAAAATAGTTTTTTTTTTTTGTCCTCTAAAATTTGATGATGTAATGTAATATTATTTTATTATTTCTAGTATTATTTTATAATTTCCTTAGGAGGCCCATTTTAGACCTCAAAATTCGCCTAATGGATCCCAAACTAAAACATCCTCCTCTAGTGCTCCTTCCATCTTGCTCACTTCCTCCCCAGTCATAATCTATATATCCAATCAAGTGGACATGATTCCTCCTATCATATTTTAGGTAGTAGTGGATTGTTCCTTGTAGATACATTAGTATGTGTTTTGCTACTATCCAATGATCATGATTTGGCTCCACTTGGAATTGACTGAGAATATTTATTGCAAAACATAAGTCTGATCGAGTATTCACCAAGTACATTAGTGAGCCAATCAATTGTATATACCTGGAAGGATCCATAGGGCTTGATTCAAAACTCCTTAGTATTTTCAAGTTGGTGATCATTGGGGTTGTCATTGGTTTGCAATGCATCATGTCAAACCTCTTCAACATCTTGATCACATACTTTCCTTGACCTATATAGATTTCATCAGGTCCTTGCTAGACTTCCAATCCCAAATAGTAGTGCATTATCCCTAGTTATTCATGTCAAATTTTGCTGCTAGATGATTCTTACATTCTTCAATTTGATCTTCCACACATGTCAAGAGAAGATCATCCACATACATAAGAATTATTACAGACTCTCCCTTCTCAACCTTAATATAACGGTTTGGATCGACATAACTCCATGTGAAGCCTAATCTTTGTAGGTATGCATCCATTCTAGCATACCAGGCCCTTGGTGCTTGCTTGAGGCCGTATAATTCCTTCTTCAATTTGAAAATATATTCCTTTCTGTCTTTAACTTAAAATCCCAAGGGTTTCTCTATATAGAATCTCTCATCAATTATGCCATTTAGGAATGTGGTATTGACATCTATTTAGTGGATGTTCCATCCCATTGATGCTGCCAGAGAGACCAACGAACAAATATTTGTATACCTTGCTGTTGCAGAAAATGTTTCTTCATAATCGACACCTTCTTGTTAAGAGAAGCCCATAGCAACAAATATTTCCTTATATTTATCAATACTTCCATTTGCTGCATGTTTGATCTTGCAAAGCCACTTGGAAGTTACCACAGATTTGTCTTCAAGACTAGGTACGATCTCCCAAACTCAATTCTTCATTATAGATTGATTTTCTTCATTCATGGCATCCTTCCATTCTTGGTGATTGATAACTTCTTCAAAAGTGGGTGGATTTTCTTCAATTAGTTTTGTCATGTAAGCTGCATACCTAGAATATCATTTAGGCTTCTTACTTTCCCTAAATGCACCTTGAGATGCTCCATGAAATTCTGCATCAAGAAGTGTAGACTTCAACCAGTTAGGTATTTTTTCTGGTTTTAGGAATTACCACAGGTTGTATTGGATCACAAGGAGCTTCATCTTCATGGTTTGATTCTTCTTCTTTAGATACCGGAAGATATTCATCATCAGAGTCCATAGGGAGACCATTTGATTTCTTGAATGAAATAATTTCATCAAATATCACATCTCGACTGACTTCTATTCAGTGTCCTTCCTTTTTGTAGATCCTATAGGCTTTATAAGAGTTATTGTAGCCCACAAAGGTTCTCTTCATGCTAGATGGATCCAACTTCTTTCTTTTGTCCTTAGGTATATCTATATAGACAGGACAACAAAAATTTTGGAGACGATATATGGTTTGTTTCTTCCCAGTGAACATGTCTTCGGGAGTCTTGTTATCTAGAGACCTGTGGGGACTTCGATTTTGTATATATACAGTTGTCTTTGTAGCTTCACCCCACAAAAATTTTGGTAAGTCTTGATCATGTAACATTTCTTTTACACTTTCTTCAATGGATCGATTCTTTCATTCCGAAACTCCATTTTGTTCGGGATTATATGGTATTATCGGCTCCCTCTTAATCCCAGAATCCTTACAGAAAGCTTTGATTTCGTTAGATGTATATTCTCCTCCATTATCGTATCTTAACATTTTGATTCTTCTTTCTGTAAGGTTCTCTACTTCATCTTTGAATTATTGAAATTCAATAAATACTTCAACCTTGGATTTCATTAAGTAAACCCAAGTCTTCCTTGAATGATAATATATAAATGTAACATAATATATATGACCTCCATGTGATTTAGGAGTCATAGGACCACAAACATCAGAATGAATAAGATCCAAGATTTCTTTTGATAGTGAAGCATTGCTTCCAAATGGTCTCTTGGTGTTCTTACCCAATGCACATCCCTTGCATACCCGTTCGTGATCTTCTTTCAATTTGGGGATTCCATCTACTATAGAGCTTAGAGTTGGAATAATTTTGAAATGGAGATGACTAAATATTTTGTGCCAAATTTCATGATTCCAATGTGAACTAAAGCTTGAGAAAGAGGGATAACAACCTGTACAGTCTTCCTTCATGAATCCAAATTACTCTAGCATTTTATATTCTTGAGTTCTTACTCCATACTAAAATTTTTCCATTAATGAAAGCCACTCTATCACCTTTATTTTCTACACTTGAAATGGAGAGTAATTTCTTATGCAAACTTGGAACAAATAGGATGTTGTTGAGATGAATATTTCCTCCATTCTCCAGCTCTAATGAGGTTGATCCAATTCCTCTCATGGGATAGCTCTTATTATCTCCAAGCTCTATAGAGTAAGAATACTTTCCTTTTGAAAATGTTTTTAGTTTCTTTTGATGCCCGATCATGTGCCTTGATGCTCCACTATCAATTATCCAAATGTTCTCATCTTGAAATGTGCCAGTGAGTGCTGAGAAGAGTCCTTCATCCTTTGTCTTGGTTACTTTCTTCTTTGAAGTAAATAAGAGATTCCATGATTCTTTGATTCCCTTCTGGAGATGACTTGCTACCTTTTAAAACTTCTTTAGGAACTTCTTCAATGTAGTAGAGATATTCATAATGCCCTCTACCAACCTTAGATTTGAAACCATCTCGAGAAATCTATAGGGTAATGATTAGAGTGACTTCTCTTTCCTTGATAACTGATTGTGATGTATTTTTACGTTTTCTTACTTTTATCTTCTTTACTTATTATTATGTTTGTATATCATCAAACAACTACCAAAATAAGAAGAACAAGAACACAAAATATAGGCTGCAAGCCAGGGCCAAAACCTCTACAATTGAGAGGAAAACCAACAAATATATTCTCTTCTCTATAGATTCTTCAATTTACGAATTCCAAGACCTCTAGACCAAGACCAATATCCTCCAAGACCAAGTCCAACCTTTCCAGATGATGTGATTTACTTGAAAATCCAAACCCAGTCAAATCTCATCCAGTAGCACAACTTCGACCCCCAACTGCAGAATTTTGGCCTCCACTGCATACCTGAAATTTCCGACTCTCTTGCAATTTATTTTGCCACACGTGTGAGCTTTGTTTAGCCTTACAAGGCTTCCTCATAACTTCAATTGACTTTATCTTCCCTGTGGAGCTTGAGGATAGCTTCTTGTGACCTTCGCTTGACCTTCTTTCCTTCCTTCTTCAAGATCAAACTTGTAGAAGAAAACCCTAGATCTGTTGCAAAAACCCTAACCTTTCTTCGCACATGTGAGAGAGAAATAACCCAAAAACAAGTCTCCTATTTCCTCTTCCTTCTTCGTTTCATTCTTCTTGTTCCTCCTTCACTTGGATGTGTGAGAGATGAATGTACTCAAGTAGGTCGAGTTTCCTCCTTTATATAGGCTTCTCAAGTTGGAGGTGGCTCCTCAAATTAGGTCGACTTGCCAGTTGCTAGGCCGACTTGGTCTTGATGGGTATTTTGACACTGTTAAGGATAAAAATATTTTGCTTTACAAGTTACAATGTGCTCGATAGGGTCTTCAACTTATGAAAATGACTCTTTTGACTTCTTGACCTAAGAACAACCCTAGAAACACTCAAGGGGGTGCTTGACCTATAAAATAAACGACCTTGAGCATGAAACCCATGCTTCAAAGATAATAATAATAATTATCTTTCATTTAACAATTTACAAGAATCAAAAGTACATTTCATATTTATGAAGATGGAACCTAGTTACACATTTTTCAATAGAGGCTACCTTGAAATTCTTCATTTGAACCCCATGACTGGATTG
Source organism: Pinus taeda (assembly GCA_000404065.3). NCBI lineage: Eukaryota > Viridiplantae > Streptophyta > Pinopsida > Pinales > Pinaceae > Pinus > Pinus taeda. The sequence continues at coordinate 48,695 of APFE030988902.1, forward strand.
TGAAGAACTTGAATGTAGTTGGTTTCTTTCCTTGCTTCGAGGATATGTATTATACAAAATCCTAATATGATGATATGGGATGTTCTTCAAATCCTTTCCATGCAATTATTCTGTAAGGGAAATCAATTATAGGTCATCCAGATCCATAGCTTCTAGTAGCGCTTCTACTTCAACTTCTTCCAAAGGGGAGCTAATCATTTTCTGTGGTGTTGGATTTTGTTGGTGCTCTTTAAAAGACTTGTATGGTATCTATCGGATTTGATAAAGGTTTATGGGATTTTTTCGTCTTTTGTTGATTACATACTTGATTGAAATTTGTCTTGCTATGGGGATTCATTTAGAGAGAAGAGAGACTCAAACCTATTTCCAGATTTGGGGATCTAGTCAAGATTTGAGGTACCTCGAGGACTCAAACTTCTTCTTCTTTGAGGGACTTTCCCAAATAATCATTATCTTTCTGAGATGGGCGTGCTCCAGATGATTCCTTTGTATTCATGGGACAATCCATAATAAGATGCCCATGTTCATGAAAACGTCTGCATCGAAAGGGGACATGTTCATAATCTAGAGACTGCTTCCAAACACTATCATGATAATAAATATCCATGGAGGTTGGAATACGTTGGGAGCTATTCATGTAAACACAAAATTGAGCATATGATGTGTACCTCCATCTCTTAGTAGAGCCTTCGATACTTTAAAAAAGTTGTTTATGGCATCACCAATACCTTAAAGGTTTTTCTCTTCCCAATATTCCTTAGGAAGAGAAAAGAGATGGACCCACACCAGGGTAACAAGGAAATATTCATTCTTTGGGTTATATTTCTCCTTCCAAAATCACATGAAGAGTGCTGCATTGTTGAAAAAAACAAACCTCCAAAAAACCTCGATTTGTCTTCCAAGCTAGAGAAAATGATCGTGAAGAAACCTTGTTGCCTTAGCTCCAATTCTATTTTACCCTGGAGGTTCCATTTGTTTTGGATCCATTGAATCAAAGACTTTTTGAAGACCATAATCCAATATATTTGTATATTAGAGAGTGATGCTGCATATATTGGATATATTATCCGATATTGCTGTATTTAACATACTTTGGATCTTGCACCACTTTTGACAAGCAACGCCTTGGATTTCTAGCTTGCCATGACTCACCCAGTGGAGAGTTTGTTGTGAAACATGAAAACCCACTTCACCCAATTGCTCTATGAAAGGGATGTCGAAGATGAGGATATTAAAAGTAAATACTAGTAGATCCAAAATTGTCATGAACTCCTGAAACAATCTCTGTAAAGGAGGGGGTAGAGCCCCTTCTCGCAAAGCTAAGCATAAACGACTATGTAGATGAAACCATATAATCTACAATACATAGTAGAGAAAATTTTTAAAATTGAAAACTGTTAAATAAAGAATCACTTAATTTGATTTATAAAAATATTTTAAATAGAATTAAAATAAAAGAAAATTGAGAAATTTATTCTTAAAATTTTAAAATTGTATTTTATTAAGTAATATAAACGAAAAAAAATGATTATAATTTATAAATTTGGAAAATAATAGAAAATGAAATAAAAAAAAGATAAAAATAAGAAATATATTTCTTAAAATTAAATATAAAATTTCAAATTTAAATTAAATTGCAAATAATATAATAAAAATTATTTAAAAAATATAATTAAAAAAATAGTGAAAAATGGAGTGTAAGAAAAATAATATATTTAAAAATCATATATAAAATTAATAGTTTTATAATATTAAAAAATAAAACTAAATTGCAATAATAATGTATATATATATATATATATATAAATGATAAAAAATGAAAAATGATGTATTATTATTATTGTGATTTGTGAAATAAAAAATTTAAGTAATTTTGTATTTGTATGACATAGAGAGGATTCCATCTCATACTATTATAACTGCTAATAAATTATACTTACCATTAAAATGGACACATCTACCACACCTATTTTTGAACACAAATATAAATAAATCAAAATTTAAACCAAAAATCTTATAATCTTCACATACCATGTTTTACGAAATATATGTACTTAAAACCTGAAGTATTTTATAATAATATAATCAATGAATAGTACTGTCTTTATTTAAAATACTTAGATTTTGTCTACATGGGGTAGCTCAAGCCGCAGTGACTGTGTAAATAAAGTCTCGCTGAACCGGAATTCTTGGGTTCAAATCTTGGGCTACCCTTCCCCTGTAGTGGGGTATGTAATGGACATGAAAATCGGAGAGTCCTACCAAAACTTACAAAAAAATACTTAGATTTTAAAAATAAACTTTTTATACTATATTTATGTACTTTTTCCAACTTTTTACTATACATAACATTTATATACTTCTTTTTAAAGAACAATATTCAGTTAAAATTTCAATAAGAATGAATACAATTTAAGATTCATAGGTTATTTCTATGAGTCATTGAAGGATTAGGCCTCAAAGTTTGAGGTTTCTTTTAAAAAGTGGTGGAATAAGGGATTATCTTATATGACCAGGTCTTTTTATATAGTTTTATTTTGTGATAATGAAGGTTATAGTATTTAAATTATGTTGTATTTTTAATAAATTATAATAAAAAATGAATTGTACGCAATTAAAAATAATTATTTATTTAAAAAAAATATACGATTTATTTGTAATTTTATATATATGTAGGATTTATTTGTAATTTTATATATATGTAAGATTTATTCAATTAAAAAAAGTATTAATTGAATGCTGCATAAGAATGTTTGCATTGGGCATTGAGCTATTTTGAAGGGTTGCACTGTTTTGAAGGTCGTTTCATATGTGTTCGTTGAGTTTTTAAAAATGGGGCCGTATGGGATAGGAGTTGTCTATAATGCGAATTTTTGGAGATTCCGGTGACGGAATCCGGCGGAAGAAATGAGGTTAAATCTTGATTTTTAGCAGTTAAAATGGTTTTTTAACTGCATATTTGGATTTAGTGCCCTGAAAAACCCCTGGGAGCCATTGATTGTGCAGAAACTAGCTATCAAACTTGGGATTCCAATGAATTCCTGCTGGATTTTGACCGGGAAAACCGCCGGAAAGGCTTTCAAAAAGTCACGTTATAGACTACTGCGTATGGGATATAGTGTGGATGGAATAGATAATTCATTTGTTTATTTTCTTAAAAAGGGGCCGTGTGTTATATAGTGTGGCACGACCTATATAATTCGTTTGTTGAATTAGTATATGTGCATTAAGATCCTATTTTTAAGGCCATATGGTATAAAATTAAAGCATGGTATATACCATGATTTTGAAGATCGTATATGGTTCATATCTTATATGGTGGTGTGACGGTTTATACGTACAATGAAGAGTGAAATGTTTTACTTAAACAGAAGATATCAAAAAAGGATGTGATTGTTTTATTGAAAGCAACTAATCTTTTTTTGATGATGCATTCACTCATCTCTATAGTGAGAGTAATTCTTACTAGTAGACAAAACTACCATGAGCGGTTCAGGAAGATAAAGCATATGTTAATTTTTAACGAGTTGCGGAAATGAATTTGTGAAGGAGAAAGAGGAAATCCTCCTTAGAAGCACACTTCTGACAAGAAACTTGCCATTAGGGAGAACAAGAAAAACAAGGTTTATGCCTTGACTGTAGCATCAGTCAATGAAGAGGTGAGTCATCATATTATTCTATTTCAAAAATCTTTTGGTGTTTTAGAAAAGTCGGAAGAATTACACGACTCACACTATGAGCTAGAAGTTGTTCAATTGATGATCAAACTGTTTAATTTAGAATTGAAGGATGATGATCCTCTTGCTTTAGCCTATGAAATAAGATCTATTATTCATGACATAGAAGCCACTAGTGTTAAAATGGATGTTCCTGTCACAACTTTTGCAAGCCATTGTATCCCACTTATTCCCATTTTCTTGAGTAATTACAAGCTAGTGGAAAACTTTTAGAGAATTATTTTGACTCTGCTGTGGACAAGTTTGCTGAAAGAGGGAAATATTTTGGGAAGAAGAAGACAAATTATTAGTCTCTTGAAGAAGATGTATGCCTTGCACAAAAAAAGAAGAATCAGGGACAAGATTCTTCTATAGGAAGAGGTGGCCGAACAGGACGAGGAAGGAAGAATTTTAGAGGTAGGGGGCAAACATTTCCAAGGAGAAAGGAATGATATTCATTGCATATGGTATAATAGAAATGGACATGATGCTTCTACATGTAAGTTCTCATGGAACATGATTAGATAGGAATGGGATGAAGAGAAAGGAAAATCATTAGAGGAAGGGAAAGGAAAAGAACTCGATTCCTCTCATTATGTTGTGGCACATTACAACATTGGAGTAACTGAAGACTTATTTAATGTTTCACTTGCTTCATGGAAAAATGCTTGGTTTCTTGATTTATTAGAAAATTGCCACATGAATTTTAGAAGATATTTATTTGAATAATTCACTGACAATGTGATGCAGGAGCATCTGGACTTAGCCAGCAATGTGAGGGTTTGTTCACATGTTGTGGCTAAATGAGTTGAATCTCACTGAGCTGAGTGGTCAAAAGTCAGTTTTGGTAGAGAGGGTTGGATCTCTCGAAAATGATCTGTACTTCATTATTGTAACAGTTAGGAAATTGTCTTATTTTAGACTAAGGGATAAGTTGTTAGAATAGGTGTGTAATAGAGCTTAAAAACAAAGATTTGATCGTTAGATTGATTAAAATAGAGATCGAGCTGTTAGTGTAGTTAGAATATGATTTGACTCATAAAAGAGAAGAAAATGTAATGGAAAGGGATTAGTTGAGATGATTGAGATTTGAGTGAGAGGCGAGAGTTGAGTGATAGATAGGGTTTTGAGATTGAAACAGAGGTCTGATAAATTTTTGTAATTGAGTTGAGAGGGCCAAGACTTTGTAACTACGATTATATTGAAGAAATTGGTTCAGTGTGCAACTGTGTGTTAATTCTGGTAAGACTCTCGTTTACCTCTGTGTATCTACGTTTTGAACCTCAACCGAGTATTTTCTCTGTTTTCACACTTTAAATTGTAAATCTCAGTGTTTATGTGTTAATTGTGGTCATTTAGTATTATTGGCGGGGGTAGGAGAGTACGGAATTTCTTGATTGTGGTTGGAGACCCGCACTCACTCCTAGCCGTTGATCTTAATTTCAAACTTTTAGGTCATAGTCAACGATGGGGGTTAGGCTTGTTTTTAATTCGTATGCTAGTTGAACAATCATAAACCATAGGATTTTATGGCCTCCGTTATCCAACAGATATCGGGTCATCAAGTGCTCAGACTTTAATTCCAAAAACAGACCCGAACTTTTATAGATCAAGGATTTATAATCCTTATCAGCTCCGTAAGGGCGGTTAAGCGTCGCGTAAGTTCTCTGGCCGATATCGTTGTGAACCATTGGATCCAGCGCACTTTGATCAATGATGGAGGATCAACGAATTGTTTTGTTGATCGGGGTGAGTGATGACCGTTAGATATGGATAGAGGAGATCAACGACGTAGAGTGAAGCGCCTGTTTAAAAAGGGAAAGTCAACGTGGGACCCTCATTGTAAAGTAAGCACATACATAATCCACTATAATGCATCTGATTGGTTATAAAGTAACCAATAGTCTATTTTTAAGACTACCGGCTTGATTTCATCAGCCTCCTCCGTCATTTTTGGTATCAGAGCACAGAGATTGAGTTGATTGCAGTAAACATGCCGCCAAGGAGAGGAGCTAGCATAAGTCGAGGAAGACCTGAAGCAAATGCAGTTCTGCTGGAGGAGATCCGAAGTCTGCATACAAGGATGGACACAATGGAGACTACTCAGAGGAGAACACCCGATGAAGGAGATGCCAATGTTGCAAAATAATCTTGTGAGGAAAATGAAACTACCAAAGTTATCAAGATGTTGGCTAAAGTAGGTGGCAAGCCAAAGGTGGAAATTCCTGCGTATGAAGGGAGTCTCAATGCAGAAGAGCTAATGGATTGGATCAATTCATTGGACAAATATTTTTACTATGAAGAGGTTAATGACAAAAAGAAGGTGAAATTTGTAGTCGCCAGATTGAAGGGTCATGCAACTATTTGGTGGGATGAACTCCAAACATCCAGAACAAGAAAAGGAAAGTCCAAGATCAAGCAATGGGACAAAATGGTGAGTAAAATGAAAGCTAAAGTTATGCCAAAATATTATCAGTTAAATATTTTCAAACAGTTACAGAATTTAAGGCAAAAAGGAATGTTTGTTAAAGAATATACAAGAGTTTTATAGATTGAGTATTAGAGTAGGACATGCAGAGGATGACATGGAGAAGGTAGCCAGATATATCAATGGCTTAAGATATGACATACATGATGAGATCAGCTTGCTAATTCTGAAGACCATTGAAGATGCCTATCAAGCAGGTTTGAAGGCAGAAGAGAAGATGTTGAGAAAACAAAATCAGAGGAATAGAGGGAAAAGTTCAGTAAGAGGTAGAGGAACTACCAGACCAAGGTTTCAGCAACATCAGAATGAAGCAGGAAGTTCAAGTAGCAAACCACCACAAAGGGGAGATTTTAATAGAGGAATATTTGCACCCAGAGGAAGAGGTCGAGGAAGAGATATTTGTTGGGTTGTGTTATATTCTTTCCACGACTTCATTGTGCCGATTGCGTAGTG
>APFE030988902.1:55894-69457 GCA_000404065.3 Pinus taeda
ATAGAGATCGAGAAATTTAATGGTCAGAGTTTTGAGTTGTGGAAACTCAAGATGGAGGATCTGTTGGTGGATAAAGATCAGTGGATCGTGGTATATCCCGGTACTCAACCAATGGGAGTGTCCGATGAAGAATGGAAGAAGTTGGATCGGAAGGCAAAGAGTACAATACGATTGTGTGTCTCAGATTTAGTATTGTTGAATGTATCAGGGGAAGCTACGACGAAGGCTTTGTGGGACAAGTTAGGGACTTTGTACCAATCTAAGTCTCTGGTGAATAAACTATTCCTGCGAAAAAACTATATAACCTGAGGATGAAAGATGGAGACTCGGTGACAGAGCATCTGAATGCATTTAATACTGTGGTAAGTCAGTTAGTATCTATTGATATTAAAATTTCAGATGAAGATAAGTGCATCAGTTTGTTGTGTTCTCTACCAGATTCATGGGATAGTCTGGTTATTGCAATAGGTAGCAATGCAACTACCTTGCAGTTTGATGAAATAGTCTCATCCTTGCTGACGGAGGAGATGAGACAGAAAAATATGGAAAGCCGGAATGGTGATGCCTTATCTGTACGAGGACGGTCTCAGAATAGAAACAAAAATAAGTCATCGAGTGGGAGAGCTAAATCTAGAGGGAGATCTAAATCTCTAGGAAAACTTGTAAAGGTGGTGTGCTAGAAATGTGGAAAGGAAGGGCATTACAAAAGGGACTGTAAATCTAAAGCTCCTGAAAAAGGAAAGGGATATGATGATGCTCCCTCTGCAAAGGCGAAAACCACCTCAGATGAAGGTGGTGATGTGTACTTGGCTTCTTCAAGTACACATGGAGATCATGAGGCATGGTTGGTTGACTCAGGTGCATCCTTTCACTTCACTCCCCATAGAGAGTGGTTCTGCGAGTATGAGAAATACAATGGTGGTGATGTCTTCTTAGGAGATGATAGGAAGGCTAGAATCATTGGTCATGGAAAAATAAAGTTGAAGTTGCAAGGTGGAAGGGTTAGAACACTTCCAGGTGTTCTACATATTCTTGCGTTGGCTAGAAATTTGATTTCTGTAAGCAAGTTGGATGATGCAGGTGTAAAAACAGTGTTCGAGAAGGATACCGGCTAGATGGTTTAGGGAGCACTGGTATTGATGCAGGGAGTTCTGATTGGAACTATATACAAGTTGTAAGGTAGCACGGTTGTTGATGGGTGCAACAATTCTGTGGTTACTGAAAGTGGAGCAGAAAATCTAGTGGTCTCTGGAGAGAAGACCATGCTGTGGCATCAAAGGCTTGGACATATTGGAGAGAAGGGCCTTCGAAAACTTCATGGTAAAGGTATGGTAGAAGGTATGAGTAATAGCTCTCTGGATTTTGATTTCTGTGAACATTGTGTATACGGGAAGTAGAATCGGGTGAGTTTCCCCTCCGGTGGTAAGAGGGTGAAACATATATTAGAGCTTGTGCATAGTGATGTATTTGGACCTGTGAAGGTTCCATCACTGGGTAAGTTTATGTACTATGTATCATTTATAGATTACTTCTCAAGGAATACATGGATATATTTCCTTAAGAAGAAATTTGAAGTCTTTGACAGGTTGAAAGAATTTAAGGCTCTGGTGGAAAACCAGACAGAGAAGAAGATAAAGGTGTTGCGGACAAATAATGGTGAAGAGTTTTGCAGTAAGGAATTTGAAGAATTTTGTAAGAAGTGTGGTATAGCACGACAAAAGACTACTGCATATACACCTCAGCAAAATGGAGTTGCAGTAATGAACAAGACATTGATGGTGTCAGAGTCAGTCTTTGCAGCCTTCCACCAGTGATCAAACATGCTCTTACAAAGTGGTTTTAGGGTGTCAAAGTCAATTTTTGTCATTTCAGTGAGTCTTCAAGTAAAATTTGGTCATTGGGTATTGGGTCTAGGATTTGTTTTCACTCCTTCCAAAGTCTTCCAAGTATTGGTCCATGTCACCATTCGGATGAGTGTACCACCATTAAAAGAGTTGTCATCATTATTTCATGTTCCAATGGGTCATTTTACACCTTGTTTGTGCTTCAGTTGTGCTCAGGTAAGGCTCATTTCCCTCTCCTAGGATTTTTGTTTCTGAGAAAAAAAAATGAATTTGGAAAAAGTGAGAGAGTTTTTGTCCACAATAGGCCAAGGAAGAAAAACCTCCTTCACTTTTTACACAGGTGTCATGGTTTTAGAGAAATGTCAAAAATACAGTTGCCTCAAGAGAGTTGATGCACTTCTAAAGTGACCTTGGGAAAATCAATATTACTCCTAGCTGGAGTGACTGAATGACTTTCTTGATAAGTCAAATGATAACTAGACATAGAGAGCTTTCCAATGAGCCATCCTGAGCTCAATTTGGAGTTGAGGAAGACCTCCAAATGTTGACTGAAACAACACTTTGCATTTTGGTAGCCTCATTTTGCACATTTTGACCAGTCTTGGGAGATTGAGCTTTTGGTAGGGCCAATGAGCTCCAAATTGAAGCATTCAAGATGTTATGGAAATTAGACTCGACAATATTTCTAACGAGCTATCCCGCACCCAATTTGGACACTAGGAAGGCCTCCAAAAGTGGCTTGCAGAAAGGCGTTGCACTTCTGGGTGAAGGCGCTGCGCGTAGGGCAGTGAGCTTCAAAATCACCTCAGACACCAAAATTTCACAAATTTCTTGCAAATTCCTCCTCTACAAGTAAGTGGCCCTACTTTACTTGATGTTTAGCTTGCACATTTAATGTTTTAGACATCTCCTTCACTCTTAATATCAAAACCTAGTTTTCCACTACAAACACTAACTAGCTTGTTTTTCCCATTACCTATCATTATAACTAAAACCCTTTTTACATCATTTCCTTTCCCCTAATATATATTCCCTCATCTATCCATCATTCTCAAAACCCTCTCCCTCACCCTCCTGATTCATAATTTACCCATAAGTGCCTAAATTCACTCAAAACTCATCCCTACAAACCCTAAAACATCCCACTCATTCCCATCTTCATTGTCTAAGATTGTGCAAATAAAAAGCTAGTTAAACATGGATAAAGGTGACTATGACTATGATGAGGATAATACAGTAAGTGATAGTTCAGTTGAGAGGAGCAGGAAACATAGAAAGCCTCATAAGGGAGGTAAAATCACCAGAGAAGAGCCAACTAACCTAAGAGAACTACAGGCCTCTCTATTAGTAGTTTCATGTTTTAGACACCTTGGATGTTATGAATTTTGTGAACTAGTGGAGAGAGTCCAATTTTACCATGAATTGGCTAGACTTTTTGTAGCCCACCGGCATAGCAATGAAGTGACTCTTGCTGGGGTGACTTTCACAGTGTCACCATCAATCATTTCAGAGGCCACCAGGATTCCTAATGTTGGTGAGAAATGGTATAAGGCTCAGGACCTTGATGAGTATTATTATGAGCCTTACATTAAACCTCAGCATAGGAGTCAGGTGAAGAGGCTTTTCCCTGTTAAATTTTTGGAGAACGGGTATTTCCCCTTGATGAGGGTCATCATCAAATATTTCACTTGTGAGGGCAGATTTTCCAGGTTGTACACTTACCATATCAGGCTCCTCATGCACTTTACAAGGGTAAAAATGTTAAACCTCCTATACTTTTTGTTTAGAAACATTGATAAGATGTCTTACACTGCGTAGAATAAGCCATACCCTCAGCAGATGAACATCATATATCATTACTCCTTGATCAAGATTATTGTTCTTCACCATCTTAGTCTTCTTAATATCCCTTGGGAGACTTTCATTGCTCATGACATGTTTAGGGGACCCCAAATTCCTCCATCCATGGTGCAAGAAACAGGTGGGCCTTCTAGTCATGTGGAAATAGGAGAAGAAACCAAGGAGACAAAAATTGTTGAGGTGCCAATATACTTGACATATCAAAGAGGTAGAAGGAAGTTGTTTGCAGCTGCTAGGCAAGTGTTTTCTCCACAAGATGTGGAAGGGACCTTGCCTTCTTCATCAACCCATAGGCAAATGCTATCTCCACAGGATGTGGAAGGGGCTTTGCCTTCTTCATCGACATAGCAGGTATAGGTACAATGGATGAACAAAGCGAAGGAAAAGGTGCAGGAAGAAGACTTGGATGATGAGCAAGAAAGAGAGTTTGAGTTGGAAGAACATGATGAGCCTGAGAAGTTTAACATTGAGATTATTGATTTAGAAGCTTAGGAGAGGGAAACTATCAAAGAAATCATCATTTAGAAGAAGGAATCTCAGATATAAGCCTTGATAGACAACTTATAGAGAGCCAAGTTTTTCATCACATACTTGGAGCAAGAGAACAAACAATTGAGTGACAAACAAGTCCTCATGGAGCTAGAAGTACTAAAAGCAAAGAGGCAAAGTGACAAAGAGGCTCATGTCACTTTGACTCCTATTAAGAAAGAAATTGAAAAGGATAGGGAGACTTGGCTTGAAAGAGTCAATCTACATCTTGAGGAGTTGATTAAGAAGGCCAACAGGGACAACAAAATGCTTAGACACATGGCATATCATTACATGAATCGCAACAAGATTTCCAATATGAGAATCAAAAAGTTGAAGACTAGGTTAAGGAGGGATTTAAAAGGAAAAAAGGATGAGGATATACTTAAGATATTGTCTGAAGCCTCCTTGGCTAATCAAAGCACATGATGGTGGTGCTTCATACCAATTTTGGGCATTTTTTGAGAAAATTTTGTCATTTTTGAATTTTTGAAATTCAATAGATAGAAAAACTGCCCGGTGGCACTGCACCTCTTCTAGGGGCACCCAATGGAAAAATGACTTGCATTTTTGGATTCAGGGCATCAAGGACATGCACCCTGGCACTTTTCAGAATTTTTGGAGCAAAACTAGTCCACCAGAAGGTCCAAAAACACTAAAAACTTAACCTTTCTGCTAGTTTTTGGACACACAGAAGAAGCCTTGGGAGAATCAACTTGTGATAGGTAAAATAAACTCTAAATGCAGAAATTATAGGTGTTCCAGAAAATATACTTGAAGACCTTTCCAATTAGCTATCCTGGGCTCAATTTGGATGATGGGAAGACCTCCAAAAGTGCCCTGAAAGTGGTATTGTGCGTAGGACCAGTGGCACTGTGGGTAGGGAAATTTGACTCAGGATGCCTATTTTGCCAATTTTCTACTATTTTCATGACTGCTCTCTCATGGTGGATGATTCACTGATGTAATTAATGTCATGGCTTGTAAATATGATGGTCAAACACTTGTAGATGGTAGATTCATTAGATTAAAAGTGGTTTTGAGGGTAATGAATAAGTTTCCCCTCTTTTAGAGGCAAGTGGTTTGATTGCCTAGATTCTAGTTCCTTGATTAGAAATGGTTGAAACAACTCCTCTTCTCATGGTTTCAACACCTGATGGTTAGGATGAGTGATTTTGATGTCTATATCATGTATTTTCTTGGTCATTTGCAAGGGTTGGATTCAACTGGATGCTCATGTACTGAACACATATCACTTTGTAGCAGTTTTGGCAGGAAGCTAAATAAAGTTGAAGCTATTTTTATGGGATCCCTATGGTATGGTCTTTAGCATGTGTTTCTTCTTCTGTTATTATGTTCTCATGTTATTTATGTATGCCTCTTTCATATAATTGCGTATGATTGGTTGTTTTCAAGTCAGATAGGTGGAATACATTATGTTTAATGCTCTGCCTTGGGAAAACACCAGTGTTTCATGTTTCTACTATTTAGGAAGGATTCATGACTTGCTCATGCCCTTCTTAGCTCCTCACTAGTCTAGAATTTCACTCCATCAAGCCTAAGGTGTTGAAGCTCATACCTTCCTTGCCCCATAGAATCCCCTGCAATTTTGACTTAGTTTCTTAGACCCAAATTGCCTAGCTCCTCCTGATCTGGCAAAAGCACCAACAACTTCAATTAAAACCTTTGAGCTACTATACCTAGCATAAAATCTTGTTCTTGATCCAGTCATCTTGACTGAGATCCATAAGGAGAGAGCCCTCTCCCAACCTAGTAGGGCTAGCTACTAGGTTAAGCGTGGTTTGTGCTTACCCTAGAATTGCCTCCCTTCAGCCTGAGGTCAATCTACATGATAACATAGTGGTGACCATACTGGGGAACGTAGTGTTATGTTCCTTAGCAAAATGTATCAAGTTTAGATCTGATTGTTGATGGTGGACAACGATCAGACACCAGAAGGCTGAAATCATTCACTTGGTGACTCTAAATTAGTTTCGAGATCAGATCCAAGGAATTCACTAGAGGATGAACCCGACCAACAAAAACATGAAAGGAAAATATGGAAAGATTAGGTATTCAAATTGGAATTTCATCCAAGACATTATGTTCTTTGTTATAAATTATTTCTTCTCATTTCCCAAAAATGTCAAGAAGGCTTTACAAAGTATACTATATTTGAGAAAAGATCCTATACTTGCATTTGATTCTTTCCCTTTGAACATTGTGAATACCAAATATTCACATGCCTTTGATGTTCATCAAGACCCTTCTTTTGGATCTTATGATGACCGTCTTCAAACTGATGAGCCTAAAGAGACCAAGACTGATTCTACAACTTTTGTATATACTCCTATACCTTGTAAAATCTAGATAGATACAAGCTTCTGATTTACCTCCTATATCCCATGCTTTCCCTAAAAATCCTTACCTATATCTACCAAGATTTGATGGTGAATGTGACAACATCACTGCTGAGAGACATGTACTGAATTTTGAGTCTTTTCTTGACCTTTTTGAAGTTGATGAAGAGGATATTAGTATTAGGCTTTTTTTCTCTTTCTTTCCAATGCAAAGTCTAGAGTTGGTTCAAAACCCTGCCTGATGTGAGCATCTCAGATTTCCAGTAGTTCGTCAAAGTTTTCCTCGACAAGTGGGTGGTCAGACAGAACCCTTTCTTGATTCTAGAAGAATATAACCAGTTGAAAAGACTGCCAGGGGAGACAGTATAACAATTTTCTACTAGGTTTAACTAAGTCTATTTTTCGATGCCAGCTAATCTAAGGCCTCCTCCTGGATCCACTCTCTTACACTACCCAGAAGCCTTTGATCCTGAAATGGATTTTCAGCTGAGGTAAATGAACCTTGCAACACTTGAAGAGATGCAAAACAATGCAGTAGATGTAGAGGCTAATTCGTTGATCAGAAGGGCAAAGTTGAAGGAAGAAGAGACGAAGAACATAGATCTAGAGGAATCAACATCTTTAGAGGTAAAGCTCGACATTTTGATAAGTGCAGTGGAAGAGATGATGCAAAATATCACCACAAGGGATGAGTATGATGTTCAAGACCATGGTTCGTTGATTGAAGAAAAACAAGTGGTTGATCCAAAACATTTTCTTTCTTATCCCAGTTGTCATAGATCTGATAATGATTGTTTTATAGATCATCTTGGAGAAGAGAGATCTGTTGATCTGACATGTATGCTTGATGGTGTGTTTTATACTGATGATTTCCCTAAGTTTGATCAGTATGATGATGATTATGTTCTCCAAACAGAAGCTAATCTTGCAGACAAATCAACAGTTGGTTTGTGGAAGGAGGAAGTTCACTTTCAGCTGTTCGAATATAGTGATCAGCCATTACATATCAGCTATGGAAGTGAGGAGGAAAGTGCAGAAAATTTTGAAGTAAGTGAAGGATCTTTGCCTTTTTGTTTTACTTCATTTCAGTTCATTAGAGAAAACTTTCGTGCAATAAGAAATCAATCGTCGATAAGTTTTGATCTTGACCATCTAGAGGGCAATGAAATCCTTGTTCAAAACTTCTCATATCTAGATTTGCAGCCCCCGAATGCCATTGATTGTCAAGTTGTAGATGAAGACTTGGAAGCTGGAACATACGATCAAATGATGCAAGATGATTCCGTACCATTATGTTTTGAATCATTTCAGTTTTTGAAGGGAATTTTCCATAGTATATCTTCAAATGAGCAACCTGTAGAAAATCATGCAATCTCATTGGAACCAATAGAAAATGGGTTGCAACAATATTTTCAAGTTTTTCATGATCCAATAGTTGATGTGTTGGATGATATCTGCAGTCAAAGTCCTTCTCCATTAGCTAACTATGAGCTTGAAAAAAGTATTGATACAAACTTGATCCGACAGCCGGTTTCTTTGTAATTTTCAACAGTAGTCTGTCACAAAGCTTAGATGAAAGTTTGCATTCATGGTATGAGGAGAAGAAAAGTAATCCATTGGATGAGCTAAGTCCTAGTGCACATGAATTTCAAGATCCTTAGGAAATATTTTTGGAGTCAGATAGAGCATCCATATTATTCAATCTGGGAAAATTTAGATCTGTTTACAAGTTTTAATGGGAGTTTCCTTTCAGTAGTTCTCTCTTGTTGCTCATAAACAAGCACTTGTGAAGAATTCAAATAGAATCCAGAATGCTTACTTGGTTGCTTTGGTTGTTTCATTTCACCTGATCAGGTGATGAATGGAATGGTTAGAGTAGGTTTTATTGAATAAGCTCCAATTCGAGCATTTTTTCCAGTTTGTCAGTTGTGTTTTAGTATTGAGTCAGTTTTTAGGTGAGTAAAGGTAAGTTTGTGTCTTTGAGTCATCAGTATTCAGTCATGTATTTCAGATTGAGTTTTTTTTACTCCATGCCCAATGGATAAGGCTACTTGGTCTATGGTGTTCTTGGCACCTCCAATGAGATACCATCACCAATGGAGCCAATACTAGAGTCAGTGTTTCCAGCCTTCCACCAACGATAAAACATGCTCCTACAAAGTGGTTTTAGGGTGTCAAAGTCAAATTTTGTCATTTCAGTGAGTCTTCAAGTAAAATTTGGTCACTAGGTATTAGGTCTAGGATTTGTCTTCACTCCTTCCAAAGTCTTCCAAGTATTGGTCCATGTCACCATTCAGATGAGTGTACCATCATTAAAAGAGTTGTCATCATTATTTCATGTTCCAATGGGTCATTTCACACCTTGTTTATGCTTCAGTTGTGCTCAAGTAAGGTTCATTTCCCTCTCCTAGGGTTTTTGTTTCTAAGCAAGAAAAAATGAATTTGGAAAAAGTAAGAGAGGTTTTTGTCCACAATAGGCCAAGGAAAAAAACCCTCCTTCCATTTTTACATAGGTGTCATGGTTTTAGAGAAATGTCAAAAATACAGTTGCCTCAAGAGAGTTGATGCACTTCTGGAGTGACCTTGGGAAAATCAATATTTCTCCTAGCTGAAGTGACTAAATGACTTGCTTGATGAGTCCAATGATAACTAGACATAGATATCTTTCCAATGAGCCATCCTTATCTCAATTTGGAGTTGAGGAAGACCTCCAAAAGTTGACTGAAACAACACTCTGCATTTTGGCAGCCTCATTTTGCACATTTTGAACAGTCTTGGGCTATTGAGCTTTTGACAGGGCAAATGAGCTTCAAATTGAAAAATTAAATATGTTCTGGAAAGTATACTTGACAAGATTTCCAACTAGCTATCCCACGCCCAATTTGGACAGTGGGAAGGCCTCCAAAGATGGCCTGCAAAAAGGCACTATGCTTCTGGGTGAAGGCGCTACGCGTAGGGAAATGAGCTTCAAAATCGCTTTAGACACCAAAATTTCACAAATTTCTTGCAAATTCCTCCTCTACAAGTAAGTGGCCTTGATTTACTTGATGTTTAGCTTGCAAATTTAATGTTTTAGACATCTCCTTCACTCTTAATATCAAACCCTAGTTTTCCACTACAAACCCTAACTAGCTTGTTTTTCCCATTACCTATCATTATAACTAAAACCCTTTTTACATCATTTCCTTTCCCCTAATATATATTCCCTCATCTATCCATCATTCTCAAAACCCTCTCCCTCACCCTCCTGATTCATAATTTACCCATAAGTGCCTAAATTCACTCAAAACTCATCCCTACAAACCGTAAAGCATCCCACTCATTCCCATCTTCATTGTCTAAGATTGTGCAAATAAAAAGCTAGTTAAACATGGATAAAGGTGACTATGACTATGATGAGGAGAATACAGTAAGTGATAGTTCAGTTGAGAGGAGCAGACAATATAGAAAGCCTCATAAGGGAGGTAAAATCACCAGAGAAGAGCCAACTAACCTAAGAGAACTACAGGCCTCTCTATTAGTAGTTTCATGTTTTAGACACCTTGGATGTTATGAATTTTGTGAACTAGTGGAGAGAGTCCAATTTCACCATGAACTGGATAGAATTTTTGTAGCCCACCTGCACAGTAATGAAGTGACTCTTGCTAGGGTGACTTTCCCAGTGTCACCATCAATCATTTTAGAGGCCACCAAGATTCCTAATGTTGGTGAGAAATGGTATAAGGTTTAGGACCTTGATGAGTATTATTATGAGCCTTACATTAAACCTCAGCATAGAAGTCAGGTGAAAAGGCTTTTCCTTGTCAAATTTTTGGAGAACAGGTATGTCCTGTTGATGAGGGTCATCATCAAATATTTCACTTGTGAGGGCTGATTTTCCAGGTTGTACACTTACCATATCAGGCTCCTCATGCACTTTACAAGGGTAAAAATGTTAAACCTCCCATACTTTTTGTTTAGAAACATTGATAAGATGGCTTACATTGTGCAGAAGAAGCCATACCCTCAGCAGATGAACATCATATATCATTACTCCTTGATCAAGATTATTGTTCTTCACCATCTCAGTCTTCTCAATATCCCTTGGGAAACTTTCATTGCTCATGACATGTTCAGGGGACCCCAAATTCCTCCATCCATGGTGCAAGAAACAGGTGGGCCTTCTAGTCATGTGGAAACATGAGAAGAAAGCAGGGAGACAAAAATTGTTGAGGTGTCAGTATACTTGACATATCAAAGAGGTAGAAGGAAGTTGTTTGCAGCTGCTAGGCAAGTGTTTGCTCCATAGGATGTGGAAGGGACCTTGCCTTCTTCATTAGCCCATAGGCAAATGCTATCTCCACAGGATGTGGAAGGGGATTTTCCTTCTTCATCGACACAACAGGTATAGGTACAACATCTGAACAAAGGGAAGGAAAAGGTACAGGAATAAGACTTGGATGATGAGCAAGAAAGAGAGTTTGAGTTGGAAGAACATGATGAGCCTGAGCAACTTGACATTGAGATTATTGATTTAGAAGCTCAAGAGAGGGAAACTATTAAAGACATTATAATTTAGGAGAAGGAAGCTCAGATACAAACCTTGATAGACAACCTAGAGAGAGCCAAGTTTGTCATCACATACTTGGAGCAGGAGAATAAACAATTGAGTGACAAACAAGTGCTCATGGAGCTAGAAGTACTAAAAGTAGAGAGGGAAAGTGACAAAGAGGCTCATGTCACTTTGATTCCTATCGAGTAAGAAATTGAAAAGGATAGGGAGAATTGGCTTGAAAGAGTCAATCTACATCTTGAGGAGCTAATTAAGAAGGCCAACAGGAACAAAAAAATGCTTAGACACATGGCGTATCATTACGTGACTCGCAACAAGATTTCCAATATGAGAATCAAAAAGTTGAAGACTAGGTTAATGAGGGCTTTAGAAGGCCGAAAGGAGGAGGATAGACTTAAGATATTCGCTGAATCCTCCTTGGCTAATCAAAGAACATGATGGTGGTGCTTCATACCAATTTTGGGCATTTTTAAAGAAAATTTTGTCATTTTTTTTATTTTTGAAATTCAATACACAGAAAAATTGCCCAAAATCATAGTGCCACCGGCGCTACGCTTTTTCTATGGACCCCCAATCGACAAATGGCTTGCATTTTTGGATTTAGGGCATCAAGGACATGTACCCTAGAAATTTTTAGAATTTTTGTAGGAAAACTAGTCCACCAAAAGGTCCAAAAACACTCAAACATTGACCTTTCTGCCAGTTTTTGGACACATAGAAGAAGCGTTGGGAGAATCAACTTTTGAAGGATCAAATGAGCTCCAAATGAAGAAATTCTAGATGTTCCAGAAAATAGACTTGACTTCCTTTCGAATGAGCTATTCTGGGCTCAATTTGGATGATGGGAAAGCCTCCAAAAGTGGTCTGAGATTGGCGCTACGCGTAGGACCAGTGGCGCTGCGCGTAGGGCAATTTGGCTTAGGATGCCTATTTTGCCAATTTTCGACTATTTTCATGATTTCTCTCTCATGGTGGATGATTCACTGATGTAATTAATGTCATGGCTTGTAAATATGATGGTCAAACACTTGTAGATTGTAGATTAATTAGATTAAAAGTGGTTTTGAGGGTAATGAATCAGTTTCCCCTCTTTTAGAGGCAAGTGGTTTGATTGCCTAGATTCCAGTTCCTTGATTAGAAATGGTTGATACAACTCCTATTCTCATGGTTTCGACCCCTGATGGTTAGGATGAGTGATTTGGATGTCTATATCATCTATTTTCTTGGTCATTTGCAAGGGTTGGATTCAGCTGGATGCTCATGTACTGAACACATATCACTTTGTAGCAGTTTTGGCAGGAAAATATATAAAGTTGTAGCTATTTTTATCGGATCCGTGTGGTATGGCCTTTAGCATGTGTTTCTTCTTTTTTTATTATGTTCTCATGTTATTTATGTATGCCTCTTTCATATAATTGCTTCTGATTGGTTGTTTTCAAGTCAGATAGGTGGAATACATTAGGTTTAATGCTCTGCCATGGGAAAACACCAGTATTTCATGTTTTTTCTACTGTTTAGGAAGGATTCATGACTTGCTCATGCCCTTCTTAGTTTCTCACTAGTCTAGCATTTCACCCCATCAAGGCTAAGGTGTTGAAGCTCATACCTACCTTGCCCCATAGAATCCCCTTCAATTTTCACTTAGTTTCTCAGGCCCAAATTGCCTGGCTCCTCCTGATCTGGCAAAAACACCAGCAAATTGAATCAAAACCTTTGAGCTACTATACCTAGCATAAAATCTTGTTCTTGATCCGGTCATATTGACTGAGATCCATAAGGAGAGAGCTCTCTCCCGACCTAGTAGGGCTAGCTACTATGTTAAGTGTGGTTTGTGGTTACCCTAGAATTGCCTCCCTTAAGCTCGAAGTCGATCTAGGTGATAACAGATGGAAAGGGAAAGAAGCATGCTTAGTGGTGCTGGGTTAGGACAAGAATTCTGGGCAGAGGTGGTGGAGATAGCATGTTACCTAGTCAACAGATCACCTTCATCAATGTTAGAGGATACAAATCCACAAGAGGTATGGACTGGTAAGAAACCCTCTCTTTCACATCTGAGGGTATTTGGATGTGATGCATATGTACATGTTCCAAAGGAGAAACGAACCAAGTTGGATAGTAAATATGGAAAGTGCATCTTTATTGGGTATAAGGATGGTTTAAAGGGTTATAAGCTTTGGAACCCAGTAACAAGGAAGGTTATGTACAGTCGAGATGTGGTGTTCATAGAGGTAAAAGATGTTATTAAACATGAAGTCCAACCAAAGGAACCTGTGAAGATAGAGTTTGAACTAAAGGAGGAAGAATCAAACTCTGTAGCAGAGGAGGAATCAGAAGATGAAGAGCCAAAAACTCCGGCTGTGAGAAGATCAGCTCGAGAAAGAAGGCAGCCAGAAAGGTATAGTCCATCTGCTTTCTGTTC
>APFE030988902.1:69477-92128 GCA_000404065.3 Pinus taeda
AAAGAGGCCATGGTTGATGAAATGGCATCTTGCACAAAAATGAGGCTTGGGATCTGGTCGAGTTGTCGGCTGGAAGGAAACCCATTGGCAGCAAATGGGTGTTCAAGAAGAAGACAAATGCAGAAGGGAAGGTGGAGAAATACAAAGCTCGGTTGGTAGCAAAAGGTTCTTCCCAGGTGCCGGGAATTGATTTTGGTGATATTTTTTCTCTTGTTGCCAAGGTAACTTCTATTAGATTACTTTTATCTGTTGCTGCTGCTTTTGATTTTGAGGTAGAATAGAGGATGTGAAACAACATTTCTCACGGGGATCCTTGGAAGAGGAAATATACATGAAGCAACCAGAAGGCTTTACAGTGAATGGTAAGAAAGAATTGAATGCAAGTTAAAGAAGTCTCTATATGGGATTAACAGTCACCAGGATGTGGTTATAAAAAATTTGATACATTTATAATCGGGGACTTGGCTTCACCAGAAGCAAAGCAGATCACTGTGTGTATTTAAATTAATTGGTGACCGTGTTATTTATCTGGTCTTGTATGTGGATGACATGTTGTTGGTTGGAAATGACAAAGAGATTATCCAGGATTTGAAGACCCAATTGTCCTCCAAATTCGACATGAAAGATCTCGGTGCTGCAAACTATATTTTGGGCATGGAAATTAAAAGAGATCGGGCAAAGAGGAAGCTCTGGTTTAACCAGAGGAAGTATGTTGAGACAATATTGCAGAGATTTAATATGCAGGATAGTAAACCGGTGAAGGTTCCTATTCCTGTAGGTGTGAGGTTATCTGCTGAACAGTGTCCCAAGACACAAGAAGAGGAAGAGGACATGTCCCATGTTCCATATGCAAGTGCAGTCGGTAGCTTGATGTATGCAATGGTGTGTACTAGACCAGAGATTGCACATGCAGTGGGAGTATTGAGCAGGTTTATGTCAAAACCCGGGAAGGAGCACTAGACAACAATGAAGCGGATTTTCAGGTATTTGCATGGCACTAGTGATTATGGTTTGCGCTACCAAGGAAGACTAGGACTGGACAGAGTGTTGGATATTCGTGGCTTTGTTGATGCAGACTGGGGTGGAGATCTGGATCAGAGAAGATCTACAAGTGGGTATGTGTTTAACCTATTTGGAGGTGCAGTCAGTTGGATGAGTAAGAAACAATTTGTAGTGGCACTATCAACTACAGAGGCAGAACACATGACATCCACTCATGCAAGCAAGGAAGCAGTTTTGTTGCAGAGATTGTGTTCAAGTATGGGATTAGTACAGGGAGATATAAGGATAGATTGTGACAGTCAAAGTGTAATTTTCTTGGCAAAGAACCCTGCATATCATTCAAAGACAAAGCACATTGATGTTTAGTATCACTTTGTGAGTGATATGATAGAAGACAAAAAGGTGTTGCTGGTAAAGGTGGACACTTTGAAGAATACTGTAGATGCATTGGCAAAATCTGTGAGCTTTGAGAAGTTCTCTTGGTGTAGAGAAACAATGGGCATTGCATGGCTGGATAAATGACTAAGCTCTCTTATGGCCCCTTGTGGAAATAAAACAACAAGTGGGAGAATGTTGGGTTGTGTTATATTGTTTCCACAACTAGCCCACGTAGTTAACCAGGGGGTTTGAGGGGTGCAGGTAACCCCACTCTATGGGGTCCGGGGCAACGCCCCAGAAAATTTTGGTTTTTGAACCTATGCTAGGTTGGGCGGATCCACCTATGGTTTTGTGCATGATTTTTGCACATATTTTTGGATGCGATGGTTTTCAGTCCATGGTTTTGGACATGACAGTTTTCGGTCCATGGTATTGGATGCTTCGACATGTATAAATATGCATTATAACATCAAAAGGAATATAATGAAAAATCAAGCTGGTAGTCTCGGTTTTGGGATCCAGGGGAAATCTCTGTGTATATGTGTTTCATGTGTTATGCTCTCGCATTGTTTATTTTATGTGTTTTAGAATTCGTATGCAGGTAATTTCTGTACGGGGTTAAAACTTACAATATTCGGTGTTATACATGTGGAGAATGGGGACATGGATCATGGGATTGTCCTCATAATAAAACAACAAGCCAAAGAAATGTGAATGTGGCTGAGGCAAAGGAAGAAAAACCTCAAATTATAGAAAAGGAAGAATCCCCTGAAGTAGGAGAATCCTTGTTGTTGAAAAGGGCATTACTTAAGGCAAAGAAAGAGACTGAAGAACTAGCTCAGAGGAAGAGTTTATTTAGAACTACATGCAAATACAAAGGTAAATGTTGTAAAGTGATAATTGACAATGGAAGCACTGATAACCTTGTTTCTACAGAGATGGTGGACAAGATAGGACTAGTTAAGACAATACACCCTACTCCTTACAAAGTGTCATGGTTGCAGAAAGGACATCATATTACTATGACAGAACAATACAAGGTAGAGGTACAGATTGGTACTTATAAAGATGTGATATTGTGTGATGTAATTCCAATGGATGTATGCCATGTATTGTTGGGAAGACCTTGGCAGTTTGATCGAAAAGCTATTCATGATGGGAGGAAAAATAATTATACTCTGGAGAAGGATGGAAATAAACATACACTGCTGCCATTGAAGGATGAAGCTGACAAAGGAGCACCTGGAAACAGCGTTATGCTGATGAGTGGAAAGGAGTTGTTGCAAGAGTTTGGAAAAGGTGAAGAAATGTATTTCATTGTCATAGGGGGACCTAAGGTAATTTTGACTTCCACAAACTTATATGATTTACCTGAAGAAATCAAAACTCTATTGAATGCTTTTGCTGATATTATTGTGGATGAGTTGCCAAATGCATTACCACCAATCAGGAGTATTAGTCATCATATTGATCTAATACTAGGAGAAAGTTTGCCAAACAAAGTAGCTTACAGATTAACTCCTCAAGAGAATACAGAAGTTGGAAGACAAGTGCAAGAACTGATGGATAAGGGACTAATCAGAGAGAGACTTAGTCCATGTGCTGTACCAACAGTACTTAGTCCAAAGAAAGGAGGTGAATGGCGTATGTGTAAAAATTCCATAGACATAAACAAGATCATTATCAAGTATAGATATCCTTTACCATGCATGGATGATTTGATGGATTGTTTGAGTGGGTCAAAGTATTTTACTAAAATAGATCTGAAGAGTGGATATGATCAAATAAGAATTAGAGAAGGAGATGAGAGGAAGACTGCATTTAAAACAAACAGTGGGTTGTATGAGTGGTTAGTGATGCCTTTTGGACTCACTAATGCACCTAGCATGTTCATGAGATTGATGAATGAATTATTGAAGGAATATGTAGGCAAGTTTGTTATTGTTTATCTTGATGATATTCTAGTTTTTAGTAGAAGTAAAGAAGAACATATAGAGCATCTTAAATTGGTTTTAAGAACTCTGCAAAAAGAGAAACTACTAATAAATCTAAAGAAATGTAGTTTCATGAAAGAAGAATTAATTTACTTGGGATTTGTAGTTTCTAAAGAAGGGTTGAAAATGGATCTAGAGAAAGTTCAAGCAATTTGGAACTGGACTATTCCAAGGAATATATTTGAGGTAAGAAGTTTTCATGGTCTTGCAAGCTTTTATAGGAAATTTATCAGAGGTTTTAGTCAGATTTGTGCACCAATTCTTGAAACAATCAAGGAGACTAATTAGCCATTCAAGTGGACAGAAGCAACAGACATGAATTTTAAGTTACTGAAGTGGAAAATCATGGAGAAACCAGTTTTAGCTTTACCTGATTTTGAAAAAGTATTTCAAGTTGAAACAGATGCTAGTGGAGTTGTAATTGGAGCAGTTTTGAATCAGGAACAGAGACCAATAGCATACTTCAGTGAGGAATTAAATGAAGCTAAGAAGAAGTAGTCTTCTTATGATAAAGAACTTTATGCTATTGTACAAGCCTTAAAAAAATGGAGACATTATTTTCTACCAAAGGAGTTTATATTCTATTATGACAATCATGCATTACAGTTCATAAACAACCAACCAAAATTGAACCAGAAACATGCCAAGTGGGTAGAGGTTTTGCAGAGCTTTACTTTTGTGATAAAACACACAAGTGGTAAGTTGAACAAAGTTTCTAATGCTTTAAGCAGGGTAAATTTTATTGCGCAAGAATTAAAAGTTGGTGTTGTAGGATTTGAAGAAATGGTTGAAATGTATAAAGATGATGCAGATTTCAAAGATATTTATACATCAGTACAAAATCCAATAGTTCATAACAGAAGTCAATGGTTAGATTATCTTATCCAAGGAGGTTTATTGTTTAAAGGCAATAAGTTGTGCATTCCCAAATGTTCTATGAGGGAAAACATAATAAAGGAGAAACATAGTGGAGGATTGTCTAGTCACTTTGGACAAGACAAAACCTTTTCTCAGGGAAATTCTTTTTACTATTGGCCAAAGATGCAGACTGATGTTAATATATTTGTTGAGAAGTGTAGGATATGTCAGCGTGTTAAAGGGAGAAGCCAAAATATAGGATTGTACTAGCCATTTCCAATACTAGACCGACCATGGGATGCAGTTAGCATCGGTTTTATTTTGTGCTTAAAACTCAAAGGGGGAATGATTCCATTTATGTTGTGGTAGATAGATTTTCCAAAATGGCACATTTCATTGCATGTAAGAAGACTAGTGATGCAAGACATATTACTGATCTATTTTTTTTCAAAAATTGTAAGATTACATGGATTTCTTGTAAGTATTGTGTCTGATAGAGATAAAAAGTTTGTAGAACATTTCTGGAGAACTCTTTGGAAGAAACTAGGTGCTGATCTCAGTGTCAGTTCAACATACCATCCTCAAACAGATGGACAGACTGAAGTGGTAAATAGAAGCTTGGGAAACATATTGAGAAGTTTAGTGAATCAAAATCCTAAGTAGTGGGATTTAACACTAGCTTAGGCTGAGTTTGCTTATAATGACACTCCAAACCGAAGTACTGGAATGAGTCCATTTCAGATTGTTTTTGGGATGAATCCAAGAGGTGTGCATGAGCTCGGAAATTTGGGTAAACAAGAGACAAGAAGTGCAAAAGCTGAAGAGTTTGTAGAGCATATGCAGAGACTACAAGAAGATGTCAAAGGCAGATTGCAGGAAAGCAGTGGCAAATACAAACAGAGAGTAGATATGAAAAGAAGAGAGAAATAATTCCAAGTGGGAGATTTAGTGATGGTGTATTTGAGAAAAGAAATATTTCTTGCTAAGACTTACAATAAACTAAAAGTGAAAAAGATAGGACCATGTAGAATTGTAAGAAAGTTTTCAACTAATTCTTATGAAATTGAATTGCCAGAAGGGATTGGAATATCACATATCTTCAATGTTGCAGATTTGTATCCATACAAAGAGATTGAGACAAAGCTATAGGAGGAAACTACAGAAGATGAATTTCAAACTTTGAACTGGGAAGAACAAATGCCAAAGATAGTTAAGAAAGAGGTGGAAGTTGTTTGGAGAAAAGAGTATCCAAAAGAACCAGAGGACAAGTTTATTTTCAATATCTAGTCAAATGGAAAGGACAACCAATGGAGGATGCTAGTTGGTTGACAACAACATAGTTGCAGAAGTATGGAGAAAAACCTGAAAGTCTGAGGGATGATTCTTTTCTTCTCGGGGAGTCTGATGTAGGAGCATCTGGACTTAGCCAGCAATGTGGTGGTTTGTTCACATGTTGTGGCTAAATGAGTTGAATTTCACTGACATGAGTGGTCAAAAGTCAATTTCGGTAGAGAGGGTTGGATCTATCGAAAATGATTTGTACTTCATTATTGTAATAGTTAGGAAATTGTCTTATTTTAGACTAAGGGATAAGTTGTTAGAATAGGTGTGTAATAGAGCTTAAAAATAGAGATTTGATTGTTAGATTGATTAGAAGAGAGATCAAGTTGTTAGTGATGTTAGAATAGGATTTGACTCATAAAAGAGGAGAAAATGTAATGGAAAGGGATGAGCTGAGATGATTGATATTTGAGTGAGAGGCGAGAGTTGAGTGATAGATAGGGTTTTGAGATTGAAATAGAGGTTTGATAAATTGTTGTAATTGAGCTGAGAGGGCCAAGACTCTGTAACTACCATTATATTGAAGAAATTGGTTCAGTATGCAACCATGTGTTAATTCTAGTAAGACTCTCGTTTACCTCTTTGTATCTGCATTCTGAAACTTAACCGGGTATTTTCTCTGTTTTCACACTTTAAATTGTAAATATCAGTGTTTATGTGTTAATCGTGGTCATTTAGTATTATTGGCAGGGGTAGGAGAGTACAAAATTTCTTGATCGTGGTTGGAGACCCACACTCACTCCTAGCCATCGATCTCAATTTCAAACTTTTAGGTCACAGCCAATGGCAGGGGTTAGGCCTGTTTTTAACCCGTGTGCTAGTTGAAGAACCGAAATCCGTAGGATTTGATGGCCTCTGTTATCAAACGGATATCGGGTCATCAAGTGCTCAGACTTTAACTCCAAAAACAGACCCGAAATTTTATAGATCAAGGATTTATAATCCTTATCGGCTCCGTAAGGGCGGTTAAGCGTCGCGCAAGTTCCCCGGTCGATATCATTGTGAACCATTAGATCCAGGGTGCTTTGATCAATGGTGGAGGATCAATGGATTGTTTTGTTGATCGGGGTGAGTGATGACCGTTAGATCTAGAGAGAGGAGATCAACGACGTAGAGTGAAGCATCTGTTTAAAAAGGGAAAGTCAATGTGGGACCCTCAGTGCAAAGTAAGCACATACAGAATCCGCTATAACACATCTGATTGGTTATAAAGTAACCAATAGTCTATTTTTAAGACTACTAGCTTGATTTCATCAACCTCCTACATCACAATGTCAATGGATCAGTTTACTTTGCAGATAAGTAAAAACTCAATCCGTCATGTGTTCGCACCATTAGGCTCAAACTGTCTGATCTTCCAGACTTTCTTCTGCATCATGTTCTCCACCTCCTAGAGTTGAGGATAAACTTGCTTCCCTTAGTCCACATCTGCTGGAAAGGACACTCCATTCACATATTTGATGACAATGTTGAGGTCAGAAAAGAATCAAACCACTCACTTGTCATGACTGGGATAGAAGAAGAAAGGATTCTGAAGCTACAAGGAACATCTTCTCATGACCATAACTTTTCATACAGTTCTCACCGTGATAAAGGTACACTTCCATCAAGTCTTTTATGGAATTATATATTTGGCTATTTGAACTTTGACAACCTCCTTTTGTTGAAGAAAAATGGTGTTACTGGTTTGCCTAGAATTCCTAGGAAACTTAAGCAATGTGATGTTTGTATCTTAGGAAAGCACAACAAACAATATTTTCATGATTCCTATTCCAGAGCACATAGAAAGCTTGAACTAATTCATTTTTATTTGTGTGGCCTTATGCATGTTCCTTCCTTCTATAAATGGTAATAAATACACAATGACATTTATTAATGACTACACTAGAATGTGTTGGGTTTATTTATTGAAGAACAAATTAGAAGCTTTTGAAACATTGAAGAACTTTCATGCATGGATTGAGAATGATACACAATCTCATATTGGCTCCATTTGTACTAATAATGGAAAATAACATACTTCAAACAAATTTGAAACTATTTTTTCTAGCATGGGATCAAACATCAAACATCCCTGCCTTATAATCCTCAAAAGAACGATGTAGCCGAAAGAACGAATAGGACAATCTCAAATATGGTAAGTTCAATGATGTTTTTCAAGAATGTTAAGCTGATGTTTTGGGATAATGAAATTATACGTGTTGTGTATATAAAGAATAGGTGTCCATCTCATGCTTTGAACAAAAAGACTCCCTATGAAATGTGGTATGGCCACATTCCTTTGGTGAGGCATCTTAGGGTTTTTGGTTCCACCTATTATGCCTTGATACCTAAGGAACAAAGAAACAAACTTGGTGCAAGGAGTCAAAAATGTATCTTCTTAGGGTACTCAAATACCTCCAAAGCATACCATCTCTATGATGAAGTAAATAAGAAGTTTATAATATCTAGAGTCGTGATCTTTCTTGAATCTTCTAACATTGACAATGTTGTTGAGCGACAACTTGATTGTTTGGACATATTCAAGCATGGAAATTCTTTCAAGGGTTTGATAATGAGATTCCACATCTTGAAGGGGGGATCCCTATACTGGATCAATATGTGGAATCTCCTTTTGAAGCACTCTCTCCCCCTCATGAAACTTCGACCATTGATTAAGAAGACACTTTGAGTGATGTGACTAAGACAATTGGAGACTAAATCTTGATTCAACCCCATATCAGTCAACTGAGTAGCTTGGGCCATCTCAGAAAGGTCCTCCAAAACGGATCAGAAAGACACTTGAAAGTGTTCATCCTGATGATGTTGGAAAGACAAGGACAAGAAGATCTACTAGATAGAATGGAGGCGATGTAGACGATTATGTATTCACACATTAATATGAATGTTTCTTATGATTGTGAACTAAAATTTTCTATAGATTTCAAACCAAATTCCTTCAAAGAATCCACTTCCCATGATGAATTGAAAGAAGCGATTCAGAAATAATATGATGCTTTGATAAATAATGGCACCTAGAAGCTGGTTGAAGCTGGTTGATCCTCCATTAGGAACCAAACCAATAGGTTGCAAGTGGCTCTTCAAGAACAAGTATAAAGTAGATGGCTCACTTGACAAGCATAAATCTAGGTTCGTGGAAAAAGGTTTTGCACAGAAGGAAGGGGTTGATTATGAGAATACTTTTGTCCCCAAAACAAAATGGGCTACCATCCAGACACTGTTTTGCCTTGGTAGCTCAGAACAGTTGGAAATTCCATCAAATGGATGTAAAAAATACTTTCTTGAATGGAGATATGAAAGAGAATGTTTTTATGTCCCAACCAGGTAGATTTGTTGTGAAGGGTTAAGAACACAAAGTATGTAAGCTTGTCAAATTCTTCTATAGCCTCAAACAAGCACTATGATCTCGATATGAGAAATTCACTGAGCATCTTTTAAAACTAAATTTTAAACACTATGATCTTGATGTTGCAACTTTTTTTTCAAGAAAGTTGGCAAAACAATTTTATACCTTGTGGTGTATCTAGATGATCTTCTGATGACAGGGAACAATGAGAATTACATTGCATCCATAAAGAAAGCATTGAGGAAAGGTTTTGAAATGACAAATTTGGGATATGTTCACTGCTATCTTGGTATTGAAGTAAACCAACATCTAAGGTTTATATTCCTCTCTCAAAAGAAGTACATTGGATATGTGATGTACAAGTTTGGCATGCTTAAGTGCCATACTTTGACTATTCCAATGGAACACAATTTAAAGCTCACTTTAACTCAGGGAAAATAATTTGAGGATGCAGCAAAGTATAAACAACACATAGGAAGTATCAACTACCTAACTACTACCAGACCGAGCATTTCATTTTATGTTGGAACCCTCTCCAGGTTTGTGAAAAAGCCTTGTGAGGGTCATTGATATGCTGCAAAAATAGTTCAAAGTACTTGAAGAGAACTCAAGACTTTGGACTCAAGTATACACAAGTGGATGAATTCAACTTGATTGGATAATCTTATTTAGATTTTGATGGAGATACAAAAACTAGAGTATCTACTTTAGGTTATGTTATGAGTCTTGGATCAGGATGTGTCTCCTAGAGGTCATATAAACAATCAGTTCCAACAGATTCCACAACTAAGGCAGAAAATGTGGCAACAAGTGAAGCAACGAAGGAAATTGTGTGGCTCCGGAAGATTCTGGATGATTTGCAGGAGAAACAAGTGCATTCAACTCCTCTTCTGATTGCCAACAATTCTGCAATAAATTTGGCCAGGAACCCAAAGTTCAATGATCAAACCAAGAACATCAATACAAAATATCATCTGATTCGACATCATGTTGAGACAAAGACTATCCATCTATGACATTTTTCCAAAAATGAGTAGATTACAAACATATTCACCAAAGCGCTTGGAATAGAAAATTTTGAAAGATTGAGAATGATTCTTGGACTCACCACGTCCCTTCATATTGGGGGGGGGAATGTTGACACCTAATCTTTGGGATTAATAAATTTATGAAAATATTGTAAATAGGAAAATAAGGAAGGCAAAGAGACACTGAAATTTGAATTCCAAGAGAAACACCAATTCAAGATAGGGAATGTACCACTCCATGACATCAGGTGAAGGAGTGCATGACACAATGAAAACTATGTTTTTTGTCAAGACCTCAACACATAGGGGAGAGTTAATGGAAGTTCCAATCTGTCATCGTCGCTGTTTGGGACCTCAAATTCACAAATAAGAGCAATGAATAATTGAAGGATAAAAAACATTTTAATGATATCCCTCATGGATGAGGCTGATCAACTTCTAATTTCATGTTGGAATGTAGCAAGAGATTGGCATTTGAAGCTTTAGGAGAAATATTTGACATTTGGCCAAATATGATATATGATTTAGGGAGCTATGTCCACTTGTTTCCAAAGACTATTCATTTGGTTTGACTTGAGGAAGGTGGGCGTTCTCCTATCTTTGTAGACTGATTGGATGTAACAATTATTCATCGATTCTAAAGTGCAACTGGTAACTTGGTGGGCGATATATGAGTCAACAAGCACCACACCAACAATTGAGACAAGATAACCCTTTTCATAAAAAAGTAACTTCAACAATATAAGTAATTCCCAATACACATCTTCTCTTAAGTAGAATATACAATGTTGACCTCCCTTTATACCACAAACTATGTGATGCAAATGGATTGAAAGTAAGACATAAGAACTACACACATATTTCTCTTGCCCTTCATAATATAAATTGGATCATCATACTATTTTCATCTATCTTGATACTTTTTAGGTGGAAAAAATTGGATGGATCAGCTTGCAAGGCCATTTTAACAACAAGTCCTAGTTTAAAAAATTAGATCTCATAAACTTCTACCACTATTTTGAGGCATCAAATGATGTTTTTTTGGGTCAAAAGGCCCATAAGTTATGAACATAACCTTGAGCTTGATATACGCATTCAAACCTTTCCAAGGGTGCAAAAATCACCTCAATTAGAGCTCACATGCAAAACTTATGCCTCCTAGAAGTTGACCTACCTTATTGACCACCATGGTAGTGGATGCCATGTCAATATTCATTACTCACACATGTGCAACTAGCCACAAGGAATTTCATGATAATTCTAGAAGATCCAAAACATTATCATATCGAGGGTCAAGGAAGTCAAAGCCATAATCTTAGATGGCTATTAGGATTTGTTAAATACCGGGTCGCCAGGAAGAGTGGGGACTCCATTCTATACCATTATATTGTTCCACAGTTGAGTAGAGCAACGAGGGGTGGTAAGTTAGAGATTGAACATAGGGGGATAAGAATATGTAGCAACTTTACATGCCTTAATGTCTTAGGTAACTCCATAGAAAGTACATCTTTATTTGAATTTGCATATTTTCATATTAGAGAAAGAGAGTGGAGAAACCTCACATTCTAGTTGGGTATTATCTCATAATTGCTTTACCAGGGTAATTTTTTTATTCAATTATGACAATGTGTGTTTTTTTCTTTTATATTAGTATATTTTTGCATTTTGAGCTATTTCACACATTTAATAAAAAAGATAGCAATTAAATAATCTCAAATCTAAAGGAAGTTAACCTTGAAAGTGAATATTTCAATGTTTTATCATATCTACTAACGAACTATTCCAGTGGAGTATCTATGGTAGTTTATAGATCATATTGGTATCAAAGTAAGTTTATTTGGGGTATTTTTGGGAAGTTGTGGGGATATAAGAATTTGTATAAGAAGAAAGTCACAAAACCCTAGCTATGATCGATGTGTCTATTTAGAGTAACCTTTAAGATATAACAAAAAAGAGATTTACGAGGTTGGGAACACAAATCATCAAAATCAATTGCAACATGAACCTCCTCATGGTGGTTCTAACTAGTAATATCATACCATTCAAAGAGGATGAAGGCTCTAATTTAAATATTATATCAGAGGGGAAATCAGGAGATCATGAAGACCCATAAAAGAGACAAAAATATCTCGAGAAAGAGTAGCCTAGTTCAAGTTGTGTTAATCCTTCACAGTCCCTATTCAAGATGGAAGTGAAAGTGGACATAAAGACATACCAAGGTAATATAAATGAATTAAAAATAAATCATTGGTTTATTTTATTGTCCACTGGAAGCTTATTTTATTGTTTACCATATAGATGAAGAACATAATATATCATTTTCTAGGTTGAAGTTAGAGGGTTGCGCTTTAACCCGGTGGCAAATTGATATGGAAACACTTAGGCTAGAGGGTGATCCACTTGTATCTAGGTGGGAAAAAGACATTACTAAGTCCAAATTATACCCTATTTTGTATGTAGAGGACCAATGGATCCAAGGAAATACTTTAGGTAGAAGCAAGGGAAGAGTGTACATGAGTACACCACCAAGTTTAGAAAGAAGGGCATCACGTTAGATATCTCTCCCAAGAATCCAAATGTACTCATAAAGTATTTGGGGGGTCTACAGAGTAATATAAAAAAGCAAGTGATGCTTTTCAAGCTATGAAAAATGGACGAGGCATGTGTACATGCATAATATTTGGAAAACATAGGCCACAAGAAAGGGTAGCCAAGCAATTCCAAACAACAAGATTGTTAGGAAGATTCCAAGGAGGGAAATAAGAAGTGGAAAGTGGGAGATGATAAGAAGATGAAAACCATTGTATATTAGTTCAAGGATTCAAAGAATTATTACAAAAATCACAATATTGATGGTCACACTAAGGAAAAGTGTTGGAAGCTACATCCATAGTCGAACTTGAAGAACTACAAGAAAGATTCCAAGAAGAAAAACCTTCTAGCCATAGATTTAAGAAATCAGGTAGAAAATCCTATATGTGGATGAGAATGTTGTCTACACCTATTTTGAAAAGGAGGTGAATCTAAGAAACATTCATCATAAGGAAGAGAAGGAGATGACACAACTCTTCCATGGTAAGACCCAGGTCAAGAAGACCAAGGTAGGGACTCTATTTTATTTTAGTTCGTAGGCTAATATTATAGAAACTGACCTAGTCAAAAAGATTGGTTTAGAGGTTCATGATCATCCATGTTTATGGCCATTGGGTTGGTGAAAAAGAATGCATAAATCAAGGTCACAAAATAGTGTAAGATTAAATTCGCTATAAGTGTTGATTTTATTGATGAAGTGGAATTGGACACAATACCCCTTGATGTATGCTGAGCAGTGTTTGGAAGCTCGCATATGTATGTGAAGGATGCAATATTCATGTAGATATTCAACCATTATTTCCTAATAAAGTATAGGAGTCCTAGATCATCAACTTGCACAAAGGAAAGTCAAATATCTCGTTGTTAAATGCCAACCAAGCTAATAAGTTGATTAGTCCTAGTAACCAAAAATGTTTCACTTTTTTTTTAGTAGAAAAATCAATTTGATGATAAATCAATAAGAGTAAAGTCACCCCTAGAGGGGTGTTCTAAAGAGTAAAAAATTCATTTAGAAGATTTAATATAGGCATATAAAGAAGTATTCTTGGAGCATAAGTGGATACCATCTAAGAAGGAAGTGGAGCATGTAATACAATTATTGCTAGAATCCCCATTCTTGAATATTAGGCTATATAGATGATCTATCTGGAAGCAAATAAAGTGAATAGGCAGTTGAAACAATTGTTGTAGTAGGGTGTAATTTGACCAAGCATGTCACCTTGTGGGTCACCTATTATAATTGTACCAAAGAAGGATGGGACTCGGTGAATGTGTATTGATTATAAAGCATTAAATAAGATTATACTTAAGAATTGATACCCTTTACCCATGATCAATGATTTGTTAGATCAATTGCAACACAAAAAATATTTCACCAAGTTGGATCCCAAATTGAGATACCACTATGTAAGTGACTGTAGTTCCCTGCTTTGGTTGACTGACTTTGATATTACCTTAATCTTGATATAGCCTTATGGCACATACATTATTCTTTGAGGACCTCAGATCAAATATCTAACTATTTTTTTATTATTATTAGTGGATATGATGATAATTATGATGTACCAGTTTGATGTTCTTTTTTTTTTGTGATTATGGTTGTGATGGACCTATTTAATGATTATGTGTAAGTATGATGATGAATTCATTATATGTTATCTTATTTACATATTCTAAGGACTAGCTTCTTGCTTTCGGTTATTGATTATGCCAATGATTATGTTATAATCATAATTTAGCACACACCATTATATCAATGAATAACATTAAGAACATACATTATTGAGTGTGGTGGAACTACCTCGATATGTAGGATTGGGATATTTCTTAAAGGAAGTAGAAGAAAGACACTCCAAACCCATAAAGATAGGAGAGTCTTCAAGTGACAAATATGAGTTATTGTGGATGCTGAAAGAACATCATAAACTTCTAGTGATAGTGAACATTTCAAAGGAATATCTAAGGTGATCTCTCCTTGTTAGACTTGCACCAAAGATAGTCATTTAATAAAGGTTATGTCACCCAAGAAGGAGACACAAAAGAATGTCAAGAAAGTCTAGAGGAATAAGAAACATTGCAACTATTGCAGTAGGGATGGACATAAGAGATCCATATGGTGGAAGCTCCATCTAGAGCTACGCCCAAAGAAGGACCATAAGCATGTGAAAAATATTGTGAAGGAACCAACCAATGAAGCAGTTCAATGAGGAATCCAACTATAATAGAAATCCCATTAGCTTGGTTAGGTAAGAGATGGGTAGCCTTTTTAAGTAGTTGAGAATGACCATCATTGTAAATCATGTGTTGAGAAAATGTTTGTAAAAGTGATGAGATGTATGACATTAGTCATGAATGTACCATCGTGATATTTTGGCCTTTAGTTGGATAACATGGGGTATGGTTTATCTTGTAAAACTTGATGATGAGTGTGTTATAAACTCTTGGTAAGTATGCTCTTGCTTGGAATATTGCAACTTGGACATGCACTAGCAGCTAAAAGTTTGCATATGGATACAGGTGCCAATTTCATCACTTTTGGCTCCAAAGTACAAAGGTGAAGGAGCAGAAAGTGTGGTCTATCAGAGACATTTGTAGATCATGATTGCAGTACTTGTTTATAATTTTTGAGGACTAAAAGTCCTTCAATGGGGAGGAATGATCCAGGTGGCTCCAAGAAACCTCAAAAATAAAAGTGCTCAAATTCAATGGAAACATTTCTAAGTTGTAGTGCTCATTGTTATGATTCCAGTGGTGCAAATGGCACTCAAATACAATTTTGTATGGCCAACTTATCACAATTTGAAGTTGACAAGACAAGCATGAAAGGAGGACCTACAACATGCTTGGTGGGTGTTGGGTCCTTCATTTAGGAAAATGAGTCTTGCTAAGTTTTGATAGTTGACCACATTTTTACCAAAGTTGATTGGTGGGAAGTCGCAGAGAATGAAGTTGAGGAAGGAGAAATACTATGATGAATTTTGGCAGTTGCAAGAGATCAACTAGGGAAATCAGGGCACTTGCAATCGCAACCAAGATGGAATGTTCGCTGGCAGCTGAGGAAGCAGACACAACCAAGAAACAGAGGCAACCATAAAGGAAAGGGTGAAGCATCCAAGGTAGAAGTAGTATTCCAAGTGAGTGAAGTATTTAAAAAGGATAAAGGAAAAGCCAGATAGGAGAAGAAAGGAGAAATGTACATAAATGTTGTCGTGAAGCCTATTGAGCCCGCACTATGCCACACTGTCTTGGTCATGTAGTATCTTGCATTTATAGTCTCTATTCTGTTGATGGGGCTTTTGAGCCGAATGTATTGATGTAGTACTGCCGGAACTAATGAAAGAGGAACTTGCAAGGATATATGAGAGTCTTCTTGTGTGACTTTATGTGCCCTTTTAAATTTTTTGTTATGAATGCATATGCATAGTACATATTCCTTTTTGAATGATTAAGTTGTTATGATTATATCTCTTATGTCTTGGTTCTAGGTTTAACAAGTATTACTAGTTCCATGTAATTTCTCTCGACACTTGGTTCTAGCCCCTTAACTAAGTGAGGTCTCGATGTGCCTCGGGTGAGATGCCTTATTCTTTCTGAGTGAGGTGAAAATGTTAGCATTATGATAGACTAAAATGGAGCCTTTATTGGTCTCAACCTATTCCTCATTTTTCCTCCAAAAAATGGTTCCACTGTCAGGACTTGAAAATTTCCAAAGGGGTCTAGAATATGGTGTCGAGAAAATTTAAGAAGGATCTATAAGACTGGTGGAATGAACACGTAGAGCGATTTTCTTCTCAACAAGCTCAATGCCATCACCAAAGTGTGAAGAGGCTGAAGGAAGAGATTCTGGATGCAAAACCCGCAAATGATCAATATGAGATCTTCTAGTGCAAGTTCCTAAAGGAGATCTACAATTGGTTGCAGAGGCTACAGATAAAAGAAAATACCGCGAGCCAAAGCTGATCTCCTTGTACCTAGACTCAAGCTAATCTTATTGAATTACATTGGCTCGACATAGATCTGACACGAGCTGTCGACTTTTGGGTGTAGTCCATTCTAGAGGGGTATATTATTGAGTTGATTGCGGATGGTCATCAATCCTTTTCTAAGGTTGAGGTTGTGTTCAAGTCAGGGTTGCGAGGGAGATTGCTAAAGGAAATCCTATTGTGGGTTAAAGTTATAATGGTAAAAGAGAACTTGTTGGTGTTTCAGAAGCCACCTATGGTAGCTTAAAATCCTGGTACTAGGGGAAGGGCTTGGTACTGGGGGAAGGGCCTAAGGGGAGGAATGCTATCTAGCAGGGAAGTATGAAAATATTATAGAAATGGATGAGGATGACTTCCATAAGGCTAGAGATCCGAGAGCCCAAATGGGAGATCAGATAACTAAAGAATGGTAGGAGAAGGCTTTGAAAGAGTCCTATAGACGACAAAGGGAGCTACACCAAGTAGGAGCAGGAGCAGAGTTGAGCAGTCCAGAGGTACGAGAAAGAGAAGGAAGTCGGTTGAGGTCGAGAAATGATAGGGTTGATGATAGAGGGAAACCTGGTTTAATAGGAGAGGCCAAGATCACCATAGTGATAAAGGTTCATAAAGGTAGTAGAGATTTCACCCCACCAGTAGAGATGGGAATTCCAGATGGATTGGGCCCTACATGCTCTAAGGTAAGCCCAAATGATGATATGCATTTTACTATGAGAATATTATTTTGTGAGAATGATGTGTCTCCCACAAGTAGCGATTCATTTCCCAGTAGCTCAGATAGTACCTTCCCCAACCTTCCCTTGGTATTTTATAACAACCTTGGTCAATTTTTTTCTAAGCTAGTTAAAGTTATTAAGGTCCATAGCGTGCACACTACCTACAAGGATCATCCCTCTATTGGTAGAAATAGTAATTGAATTTTAGGTCCCCAAGGATCATCACAACCGGGTTGCCAAGGATTTATACTCTTCCCATCATTTAAATCATGTATGGTTGGTAACATGGAGGGATCCTTTACTAGATATCCTGAATTCTATGGGAAAGGGAATGAAGATGTTGAAAAACATTGGCATTTGTGCGAGGCCATATGGAGAGCTTTCTAGATTCCATATGCCATGAATCTTATTAAATTTCCAGACCACTCTTCAGGACAGAAATCCTGAGATGGTTCATTAAGTGGTCCGCACTACAGTAGAATTCGACGATAGATGAGGTCTGGCGAGAGTCTATCCAAGAGTTTGAACTTCGTCAGAATAACCAACAAGGGATATCAAAACTATGGGAAATTAAGCAGAGGGAGGGTGAAAATGCCTAGGAGATGATGCAAAAATTTAAGGATTTCATTAACAAGCTAAGCTACCCTATTGACCCCAATCATCAGCAAGATTGGTTTATCAAAGCATTATTGCCACTTACCCGCACACTTCTGACTCAACAGAAGATTGATACTATGTAGGACACCCTAGAACAGGTGACATGAATTGAGGCCATGATAGGATACCCACATGAACATCAAAGATGAATGGTCTCCCATGATCCTACTCTTATAGGACTACAACATCAGATCGCTGATCTAACAGAAAAGTTAAGGGACATGCAACCAATGTGACCGTCATAACCACACATATGGTGTACCAACTGCCATGTCAAGGGGCATCATGCCACGAAGTGCCCATGATTAAGATTCCTGTGCACTCCCTTCGTACCGACGGGCCCCTCCACATCTTTACCCACTGTCAAAGTTACGCAGGTTGGTACGCAAGGGTTATATGCAGGTTGAATGCAGTTCCATGCCTTTCCTAATCAACAAGGTGCAACCCTAACTGAATATTGTGAAATTTACAAGACCTATGGCCATATCCCTCACCTTTGTCCACTTTTACAAAAGTATTCAAATGTCTGAAACAATATTTTCTGTGAGTTCTGTGGATCGTCTACTCACCACATTAATTAGTGTAGGGAATTTGATGCCTTATTTGACCGGCTGGACCGATATGCTTACAAGATCAATGAAGCTCCTCGAGGGCAAGGAGGTGGAGGGACAAGGGGGGGAAGGGCAAGAGGTAGAGGTCTGATCCAATGTTACAATTGTGATCAAGAAGGGAAAGTTACAAGAGACTTCCTGCTACCCAGAAGGCCCTGGTGCTCCCAATGGAGGGTCAACACATACGCCACCGAAGACTATCCAGAGTTGATTGCCAGATGGGAATAGTGCAATCCCTAAAGGGGAGAAAATATAATTAATTTTGAACCAAGGGAACCAGAGACAACTAACTTGGGAGTCATGGAACAACCAAGAATTATAAAGCTGACCCCACCAAAGCACTCATATGATTCCATCCAGTAGAAGCAATATTACAAGGAGGCCAAAAGATCTTTGACAAATTGACTCCAACCATTGAGCTCCAAGCAGAATGACCAAAATCTTCAAAATCCAAGAGTCTAAACCTCCTACAACATAATTCTCAACCCATAGT
Source organism: Pinus taeda (assembly GCA_000404065.3). Taxonomy (NCBI): domain Eukaryota; kingdom Viridiplantae; phylum Streptophyta; class Pinopsida; order Pinales; family Pinaceae; genus Pinus; species Pinus taeda. Next base: position 88,474 of record APFE030988902.1, read on the forward strand.
TGAATGGTTCAGGCTATTTCTATAGATTATGAATGACGAGCAAATGCTTGGACAATTACGGGAAAATCTTAAAGTAATTGTCAAAGAGGGCGCAACCATAGAAGGGATCATTTCCATCAATATACCCGAAAGACACTATAGACAAGTGTGCATGAACAAGAAGAGAATAGGGAGGGAGTTTTGGATCAATGCATAGATTGCAGGCTTCCATATTAAATACAAAATGCTAGACTTGGGCTTAGATGTGAATATCCTGCCGAGGAAAACCTGGGAAGCCTTAGGAAGGCCTAAGCTAGTGTTATCTCCAATCCAATTACGCATGGTGAACCACTATTGTATCCTCCCTATGGGACATCTAGAGTATGTAGAGGTTAACATAACAGGGGTAAAGAATTACACTGAATTTGAAGTAATAGATATTATGGGATACAAAGACCCCTGTCCAACATTGCTAGGAATAAACTGGGCCTTTGAAAAGTATGTAGTAATTGATTTGAAGAAGGAGACAATGACCTTTGAGGTGGAGGGAGTTAGGGTGATCCAACCCCTGGATCATATCAAGGGCCGAGGTTCACAAAGCTAGCAGAAGACAGGGAAGAACTTGAGTTGCTAGACCAATTAGACATGCTGATGGCGGGAAGAAGGGAAGACTATATTAACCCCACAACAAGAGGATTGATCAGCTGGTGTTATGCTTCTTAACCTGCAAAGCAATACTGAACAGAGAATATGCGAGAGAAATACCCAGAACATAGAATATGCGAATAAAAATATACCCAGAACACAGAATAGGAATGATTTTATTACTCAAAGAGAAATGTTTACAGGCCTCTTCGAGGGGGCAACCTCCAATAGAGCAGAGCTCGATTACAAACAAGACACGATACTCCTCGCAGGGAGTCTCTATCCTTTTTATATGACTCATACATGCAATACCACGGGCCAATACCATGGGTTTTATTAATACCATCTATCTAATACTACCGCCCATTTACCCTTTATTTAATACTACCGCCCATTTGCAACTAACTGTGGTCCCATTTGCAACTAACTGGGTTAACCACTTACAAATATTAATATGGGCTTTATTGACTCTTGACTATGACGTGATCCCATGACATGAATAAGGGGGTTAGGGTGGGACCCTAACATGCCCTCCCCCTTAAAACTAGCCTTGTCCTCAAGGCTGAAGCTGCGGAAACTGCTGAAGAATAGTGGCTGGTTCCCAAGTTGCAGCTTCCGGAGAGGTGTCCTTCCATTTGACGAGGACCTCTTTAATCATGCGGCCGCGCAGGTGCTTGGCTCGTGTGTCTAGAACCTGTTCCGGTTGAAGCCAGATTGACCCTTCCTCGTCCAATTCTGGTAGACTGGTTTGAACTCGGCAATTTTTCCCAATCACTTTCTTGAGGCACGATACATGGAAAATTGGGTGGATTTTTGCTGTAGGTGGCAAGGCCAACTTGTAAGCCACCTCTCCAATGCGCTGAAGTACTTGGTATGGTCCATAGAATTTTGGAGAGAGCTTTTGACAACCCTTGTCTTTGAGTGATGTTTGCTTATAGGGTTGCAGCCTCAAAAAGACCTGATCCCCTTCTTGAAATTGGCGCTCTAAGCGATGCTGGTCAGCCTGTTGCTTCATACAGTTCTGAGCTTGATGAAGATTCTCGCACAGGTGGGCAAGCATGGTTGCGCGGTGTTGTAGGAGTTGATCCACGGCTTGTACTTTGGAGCACCCCGTGAGATAAGAAGTAGGGGAAGGCGGAAGTTGACCATAGACTGCTTCATAGGGAGTTATTTTGGTGGTGGCATGATAGTTGGTGTTATACCACCATTTCGCCAGAGGTAACCGCTGTACCCAAAGGTGTTGCTTTTCTGAAGTGAAATACCTAAGGTAGGTTTCTAGACATTTGTTGACTGCTTCGGTTTGACCATCTGTTTGCGGATGATATGAAGTACTGAGTTTGAGTTGAGTGCCTTGTATTCTGAAGAGTTCCTGCCAAAAATTATTGGTGAAGATTGGGTCGCGGTCGGACACAATAGAAGTGGGCATGCCATGCAATTTGAAGATATGATCCATGAAAGTTTGGGCAACCAACGGTGGTGTAAATGGTTGGGGTAGGGCGCAGAAATGAGCATACTTCGACAGTCGGTCCACAACCACCATGATGACTGACTTGTTCCCAGACTTTGGAAGACTTGTAATGAAATCCATGGAGACCTCCGTCTAAATTGACGCCGGAATGGGCAATGGTTGTAATGTGCCTGGTGTGTTGACTGTTTCCCCTTTGTGGCGTTGACAGACGTCACATTCTGCTACGAAAGTCAGGATGTCCTGTTTCATACCGGTCCAAAAGAATGATCTTCTGGTGCGCGCATACATCTTCTGAAAGCCCAAATGTCCTGCAATGGGAGATGAGTGCAATTCTGCCAAAAATGCTACTTTTGAGGGTGGATGTTGGTGATATTACGACTCTGTCCTTGTAGCGAAGAATATCATTCTGCCACGAGTAGCCCCTGCTGGAATTAGGATCCACCTGCAATTGAGAAATAAGTTGGGAGAGCCCTGGATGTGAAAACCATTCCCTGCGAGCCTCTTCAATCCAGTCTGGAATTGGGAGGGAAATTGCAAGCAGTGTACTTTCCTCCTCAAATTGGCGCGACTATGCATCTGCTACCCGATTGTCTTTCCCTTTCTTGTAAATGATCTCATAATCATATCCCAGCATTTTGGCGAGCCACTTGTTTTGTTGTGGGGAAGATAGGCGCTGCTCCAGAAAATATTTAAGACTGTGATGATCTGTGCGGATTTGGAAACGTCGCCCCAACAAGTAAGGTCGCCAGGTCTCTACTGCATGTAAGATGGCCATCATTTCCTTCTCGTAGGTGGATTGGCCCAGATTTTTCCACTTAGTTGTTGGCTGGTGAAGGCCAATGGTCGCCCTTCCTGCATTAAGACCGCTCCAATACCTGTTCCCGATGCATCACATTCAATGACAAATGATTTGGTGAAGTCTGGTAGGGCTAAGACTGGAGTGGTACGCATGGCTTTTTTTAGCGCGGTAAATGCCTGTTGTGCTTCCTCGGTCCAGAAGAAGGAATTTTTCTTGAGGAGTTGAGTGAGGGGCTTCGCTATGCGACCATAGTTGCGGAGAAATTTACGATAATAGCCTGTGAGACCTAAAAATCCTCTCAAGCTCTTCAACGTCTTCGGTTGAGGCCATTCTTGCATTGCCTGGATCTTTTTGGGGTCCACCTTGACACCTTCACGTCCCACAATGTGGCCCAAATACTCCACTTCTTCCATGCCAAACTCACACTTAGACATCTTGACAAATAATTTATGCTTGCGGAGCAGTTGCAATAGTAGATCTACATGCTGAAGATGTGCCGCCCAGGTGCCCCTATAGATGAGAATGTCATCGAAGAAGACCAGGACAAATTTTCTGAGATATGGTTTGAGGATGTGATTCATAAGACTCTGGAAAGTAGAAGGGGCATTGCAGAGACCAAATGGCATGAACAGGAACTCATAATGGCCTTCATGAGTTCTGAAAGCCGTCTTGGGAATGTCGACTTCCTTCATGCGAATTTGGTGATAGCCGGAGCGAAGATCCAACTTGGTGAAGAATTGAGCCCCATTGAGTTCGTCCAGCAA
>APFE030988902.1:94099-105295 GCA_000404065.3 Pinus taeda
GCTATGGGGCTTCCTATATACCCAGAGGGTACGTGGAAGACAGGTCGTGCGCGGTTCTGTCTAATGCGCTACTACTCGAAGGGGTACCCACAGGGGTTACAAGGGAGTCCAACAGACGTGACCACCTCTTGTATTTCCTGCATGCATGCCTCCCCAAATCCACATGTTTATGCGTTCAACGACAGATCCCGTGGTTTAAAGACGCCGGAACATGTCTCTAGCCAAAAAAAAAAAAATTCGCTAAAATTTGGAGATCCCACCGAGCCCTGGAAAGTGCTCTGATACCACTTGTTATGCTTATTAACCTGCAAAGCAATACCGAACAGAGAATATGCGAGAGAAATACCCAGAACACAGAATATGCGAATAAAAATATACCCAGAACACAGAATAGGAATGATTTTATTACTCAAAGAGAAATGTTCACAGGCCTCTTCGAGGGGGCAACCTCCAATAGAGCAGAGCTCGATTACAAAAAAGACACGATACTCCTCGCAGGGAGTCTCTATCCTTTTTATATGACTCATACATGCAATACCACGGGTCAATACCATGGGTTTTATTAATACTATCTATCTAATACTACCGCCCATTTACCCTTTATTTAATACTACCGTCCATTTGCAACTAACTGTGGTCCCATTTGCAACTAACTGGGTTAACCACTTACAAATATTAATATGGGCTTTATTGACTCTTGACTATGACGTGATCCCATGACATGAATAAGGGGGTTAGGGTGGGGCCCTAACAGCTGGAGAGGTGTTCAAATATATGAAGATGGATATAAGGGTGCTTGGGATGACTAGAAACATAGCAGACATGAGATCAACACCAGGCACTGTGCCACGATTCACTGTATCAACTAGGTTAGTACTGAGGTACTTTTATTAATGAAGTTGATACAACCATCCCCGAAGTACACAAAGTACCCTTACTAGACTTCACCTTACAAGAAATGCTAGCAAGGTGGCGGGGCTCTCACCCTAACCATATCAGAGAGTGGCAGGAGGTTAAGATAACATTGGTTGCCAGATTTGGGTATTCATAGGATTACCCGCCTAAATTTGTTAAGTGTCGGGGAAGCACTGACCCTCAACAACATCTATAGGACTATAAGGCCAGATGGATCATAGAAGGAATTCTGAAAAAATTATGGATGCATAACTTTGTCCATACTCTGGGAATATTTCAGCAATCATGGTATGTGAATGAAGAAATAAGAAGACAAACCAGTGAATGGGACCGTATTGCAGCTTAGTTTATCAATGATTTTTCCTTCATCGGTGATCTGAACTTATGCAGGAACAAAACAAAATATAGATATAAACATAAACAGAAAGATGCAGCAGGAATAAAACTTCATTTCATTAATATCAAAGAACTAAAATATGCTTACATACATAATGGAAATAAACTATCTCGGGCGATGGTAACTTATCTCTGAGAAGAGATGTGGCAACTACATGCCTCTGAATTGTGTTACAATGAGGCTTAAAGGCCTATTTATTATTGAGAAACAATGGAAAACCCTAAACATCAAAAAACATAACCCTAGGAGATGAAGCACCAAAACTACGGGCCTCGTTTGGGTAAATTGGTACATCAACTTCCTTGGGTCGTAACTTTGGCATGCAATCTCCGTTTGATGTGCACAATACCTCGTTAGAAATATCTATCACAAGACTACAATTTTTGAATACAAAAATTTTCCTTGTTTTCCCCAAAAAACGTCGTTTAGGGCCTCAAAACGGCTTTGGAAGTTCAGGACCCGAAAAATTGCCAAAAATAGTAAATTGTGCTACAATTAAGGAAACTAAAAAATTGAAGGAAACAATGGTGGGGGTCCAAGTGGAATAGGTGGGTGGCCTCCAATATCCACCTACATCAAACAACGATGATAAAAAGATAGCAACTACTTTTGAAGCTGTCAAAATGTGGTCAACTATCAAAACTTAGCAAGACTTAGTTTCCAAAATGAAGCACCCAACAATGGGACCCACGACTTAAATGGAAACCAAATAGTGGCCTACCATTGAATGAAACTTGTCACTGGCTCATTGATTCCTTAGAACTACAAGAAAAACAAAAATAATAATATTAAAACAAACCATTCTTAAAATATAAAACATGGTTATTAAATAACCATATAAAACAAAAATTATATATATTAAAATGTGGTTATAAACACAATACCATAATATAAATTAAAACCAACAAATATTTAAAAGGGTTTGTTATATGGTTACAAACCATATATTTATATATGGTTTTTATATATATTAAAACCCAACTGAACCATTGTTTATTATTGTTAATTTTGGCAGCTAAGGGACAAATTCCCTCCTTTGGACAATCTTCCTCATTAAGGAAGACCCTTATTAGCCCTTGGAAGAAATTAATTTCATTAAGGAAAAATATAATTTAATATGGAAATCCCCATGTGCACAAAAAGGACAGGTCGACCCAAAAGGAAATTTTGCACCCTTGGATGGATATAAATACAAGTCAAGTGACCTCATTTGGGCATCATCAATCATTCTTCTTTCTTTTTTTTGGCTCACACAAGTCTGAGGTTGGTTCGTGGAAGTTGGTTCGCATAGACTTGAAATTCTAGGGTTCGAATCTTCCACGTTTCGTTAGGGTTTTTGATTCTCAGCCATAGGGTTTCCACAAGATATTTTTGTTGCAACCACAGGCATACAATCCTGCGAGTGTAGTTGGAGCGTTTTAGCTACACACACATCTCTCTCTATGTGTAGTTGGAACATAGGGTTTGATTTTGACAGTTGATCGCAATTGTCTGCAGACTCTGACAATTGACCACATGTTGAGAAAAGTTATCTTTGATTAGTATTATTGTTGGGTTCATCTTTGGGATATTCTTTGGTTGATTTTACCAGATGATATTGTGGATAAAGAATTGGATTATTGTACTCTCTTTGCTAAAACATTTAATGACAAGCTAATAAGAATAAGAATTTGAAAGAATTTCCCCCATTTTGGGGTTTTTCCCTGGTCTCTGACCAATCTTGGTGTCTCTATGTGTGAATAATTTTCTTCTATTATTTCTTTCTATTCCAATGCATTGATGATGATATTGTTATTTCTATATAATTTCATATGTTGTTGGATAATGTTATGATGTTATGGGGTGAATTCAATGTGTAAATAATGAATTGCAATTATCTAAAGAAAAGAACAATATATCCCTAAGAAAAAATAACATGGTATCAGAGCTGGGTTGAAGAAAAGTCATCCTAGATCACCCCTATTAAGACACCATTGATGAGAGCAAGAGAAGATGGAGGAGATCTAAGAGAATACTAGGGTTTGAAGTAAACCCTAGGAAATTTGGTTATTAGGGTTTGATGGATACCATGAGGTTTGGGTTTGGAAGAAACCCCGAGATAAGATAAAGGTTTGAGTTTTGTAGTTTTGAAACCCTAGCATGATCAATGAGAAGTTGTTCTAGAACTTGTGACATATTTAAGCATAACCCTAGATGGGATAGCCTCAATTAGGCCTGGTTGTTGATGAGGTCAATGAAATCATTTAAGGCAACATTTTTACATGGATAATGGACCTTACTAACTCTTGAAGGCTGGTTCAGGTGGGATATGATCATTTCTCGTTAAAGATAAGTACCTTTTAGATTTATGTTACTTCTTTGGGATTCTACTCTTGTTTAGATTTATTGTGTTGATTATTGCTTATAATTACTGCATGAATATTTGAACATATAATAACCTCTAGATGGAATGTGATAATCAAATCCTTTTGAGTATCATCTAAGGTGTAGGAAAATAAATCTAGTGCAGGTATAAAAGAGGCAGTGGTACCCGATTAAAAGGTTTCAAAGTAGCATCCATAAATTGTGATATGCAAGTAAGAGCTACAAGTGGCACACGTATCTGAATACTTCGATGTATGTATAGTGTATTGTTTCAGTGTTGTGATTAAGTTGCTATGTTGGATGGCTATTTAAGTCCTAAGGTATGACAAGAAAATCACATTCATAAAGGACTCATGCATACATATGAAAGTAAGCTTGATTTCCAACACATGATGTATTGGTGCATTCTAGACATTATGAATTTCCTAGATGCATTGATTTTGATATATTGTGATTTGATTCTATTGTTAATGTTTGTGATAAGCATGGTAATCTTGGTTATGAAAGTATAACAATAAGATGGATACTCAGGTTCTTCTTTTTGACCTTGTTTAATTTCTGATAAGATTAGAAAATATGAATCGATTCCCTGATGTGATAAAGGAGTGGTTATAAACCTTGAAGTATGATGATACACTTGTCAGCTTCCCTAATTATATCACACTAACCCTTTGATGAAAGTTTGATGCCATTTTCATGTGTGATGAAGAAGTAGTTGATGCTACTATGTTATGACTATGATGCATATATGTTTTAGAACCTGATATAGTTTGACTCTATGATCTGATAGTGTTGTTGATGCATGACAATATTATGATAGACATGTTGATGTCTTGAATGATGATGACGGAAGTGGCTTCCCCTTAAAAGGGAGAAACTCTCCATAAGATCCCAACACCTATTATTATTTGCAAAAAATGAATAGAAGACACTTGACTATTGAAGGAAGGCTTATGGACATGAATAACCATATGATGTTAAAGAAGTTTTGGCAAGTCATGATTTGAACAAAAAATGTTTCTCCTAGTCCAAGCCTCAATTGTTGGGAGAAAGGCTTAATGGTGAGGTTATAAGCCCCCCAACAACATAGAAGAAGACCTATGGGTTTGGTTGAGCCTATATGATACAAAAATTAAAACCTTATGCACAAAAACTAGGAGCATACCAAGAGTATGACAAACCTACAAACATGGAGCAAATGAATTCTATGTTCAAGGAAGTTTTTGAGATCTACATAATGTTTGACTTATTAAAGAGAATGTGAATGTATTGGATATTCTTGTGTTTGTAGGGGACTAAACTATGCATATTAGTATGTTGTTTTCCTTAACTTAATCACTTGATCTAGTATATGAAAGTATTAGGTAACAGTTGCAAGGGTTGACAAGATTTGGCTTATTGACTTGACTTAGTATAGATAAGAAATATTGGCTTGGATAATTAATGATGTCTTAGCATTTCGACATGATGCTTGATAGTTCATAGATATGTTTTGGCTTATGGATTGATTAAATTCACAGTGATAAAAAGTTATTGTTTTGATTTGGTACTTAATAATGGTGATTTTCCTTGATGTGAAATGAAAATACAATGTGGGCATAGTAATTTTCAGTGACTAATATTGGTATTCAATATTGATTATGTATTGGCATTATTACCCACCATTCGTAGGCGATATCCATAGGAGACAATTTTTCTCCTAGATGGTTCTCAGCCGGTAGCCAACAGACCCTTATAGCCACCAGATAGCTTAATGTGCCACTATCTCCACCACTTGAGATAACCATGTGGTCCCTCACCCATCTCTTATGGTTGTATGTTTGAAGGTGGGCCTCCCAACCCCAAAGGTATGGATTTTCATTGGTATAGTTGAGTAATTTTGTTTACTTATTATGGAAACTTTTGGGCATGAATAAGTGGGGGGATTCAACGCAAAGAGGGGGCTAGGTATGTACTCTTTTCTCCTCTGCCTGATGTGGTGGTTAGCCTTGTATCCTAGTCCCGTGGGATCTCCTTTAATAGATATTAGCTTTAGGGCTGACATAACATGAAAAACCCAATTTTGGTTGCATGATCCCACTTACCAACACCATATACATCACTCTCCTCTAATTATTTTAACCCCATTTATCACTTTTCCCATTCGAGTCCACATTTTTCCACTTGGTAGACATAGGGTTAGCCTTCCCATCCCCTTACCCACACCTTGGGTTGTGCCTGAATCGATGCTTCGAAGGTTGATTAAGCTAAAAAGAAAATAAAAAGCATATTTTGGCCACTTACAATAGGAAATGTACCACAAAATGCAAAAGATGGTCGTGACCTACAAATTTAGCATGTGGGAAAATGCTGAACATGAGCTCTACCCCTTATTTGTGGCCATCACCTTGGTTCCTATGGGCCTTAGATGAACCCCCTCCACATTAAGGAAACCATGATTTTACCAACCCTTGGTGGGCAATGAACTGCCCCACCTTAAAGGGGGTATCTATTGTTGTATCCTACACATCATGCTCTCATCCCCTGGAGCCTTGAGCAGTTATGAAGAAAAATAAATAAAAGGAAAAAGGCATACGAAGAAGGGTGGAAAAAAAAAGGCCTATGGTTACATATGTACCACGATTTCTCCATCCTACACTCATATACCCAAGTGTGAGATTCTCCTTTTATAGATGCCTTTGTACCATGGCATGTGGCTTAGAACCTTCTACTAATCCCAACTCAATTCCATCATTATATCGCATGTCACCTGCCACTTGATGGATGTACCAAGGACGTGTCACCCCCTTTCAAGGATGAAACCGCCTAATAGGGTCCTTGGTTAGCCCCCTTATTAAGCTTGGAGACACCTATACATGCTAAATCCCACTATGGAAGGGCATGCTACCATTAAGTGACCACTTGATTCCATTATTTGTAAACTATTTTACTTGATTATTTTAATGATTTATTGTACTGGAGGGAAAGGAGACGCATTGGATCTTATGCAAGGTTGCAGGTGGGTCTCCATTTGGGTTGGTCTCCCTATATGAGGTCCAAGCCGCCCAGAGGGTCACATTGGCACTTGTAGGGTGAGCGTAAAGATGGGAATCCACCATAACAGAGAGAACTTCATGGATCCCCAGTACCATTCAGTGATTGCTTGTGTTCTACCTTTTTGGATGAGGATGATGCACTTGTATCACCATGCCCGACTGGCTTCACATTTTTACCACACACTTGGCATAGGTTCCATGGTCTAGATGAGGATGTGTCTCACTGCAGGAGACAAAGGGAGGGCTTATGTTATCATCCTAGCCATTGTAGATGGTTTATAGGCATCATCGATCCAGTTGGAGACCCATGAGGATGTCATTGTGACCCCACACCCACTTGGGAACACCACATGTGACATGCTTGAATACCAAGGGTCCAACCCCTTTTTCACCATGTTTGGAGCCTATTCCCACACATTATAAAACTTTGGACTCAATTAGGCCTTGTCAATGGCCCAACGACTCATCATGTTTACTATTTTTCCCTCTTGATAGGCTTATTTTTCTATTTTGAGCTATCTTGGTGGGCTTGTCACAAAGTAATGTTATTGTTGCACATTATTTTATTATTTGGGGCTAAATTATGATATTCAAACTCCCTTATGGATTGAATAAATTGATGAGAAGCTCATTCATTCCTCTCATCATCACTTGGATTGGATTAGTATCTCTTGAGAGATTTTCACAGTTTTTGCTAGGGTGAACATTTTGGAGTTTCTTGATGCACTATGCTGTTTGGATTTTTTCTATTGTCTTTGGAGCTTCTTTCTAATGCAAAGTTTATGAATGGATATAATCTCTCTGTCATGTAACTGAATCTTTAACACTATTCTTCTTATATTACTTGTCAAATTCATGTTATTGTTATCACTATTTTTTTATGGGTGAATGTAATGCGAAATTCTTCTAGGACCTTCAATAAGTGATTTAATGCATGCGTTTCTCATTGAGGGATTGAGTGAATGTTCCTAGAGGCACCTCTTAGGTTTGAAATACCTCAAAAATTCATCTCTTTGGAAAATTTAAAGTATAAATCTCCAATTATCTAGTTGTTGCCCTTGAATAGGCTATAAAGGTTAATTAGGGCTCCTTAGCTCACGAAATTCCTCAATCTAGGTGTATCTTGTCTCCATTAAGCCCCCTAAGAAAGGCACTGATCCTCACATCCTCTTGGTTTCAAATTTATCTTTATTTTCTTCACTCTTCCCAATTCTAAGCCTAACCCTAGAGGGTCACCTAGGGAATCAATCAAATTCCTTTGTAGCAATCCAAACACCTCGATTTTTGGTCCACTACTGCGCTGGGTTTTCTCTACAGGTCCTCCAAGTTTGAGGCAAATATGATGGTGGAATCCCGAAATATAGAAAGCCCTAGTCATAAGACCAATTCTTGCCATAGGTTTATTTGGTTTAGTGTCCTCACTTGGATCATGGCATTCAAATCTCAAAATAAAACTTGTCCTTTGATCCTATTCTCTCCCTTAATTATGTCAAGCCCATCCTTGGTTGATCAACTCCATACCCTTGACCTAGTTTGGGTCCACATGAGTTATTTGTGGTCCCACAACTCTACAAGTCAAATTCCACAAGGATTACATATAATCAATTTCTTCACAAGGATCCTTAAGCCTAGGAAGTCCCTCGTCAAGGCATATCCTCCAACCCTAGGTCTAGGTATCCTCATAACCCTTCTTAGAGATCCAATCACCTTGATTTCAAAGCAAGCAAGCCAATTACTTGAGACTATCTTGTGAATAGGATTTAGGAATAACTCCTCATCCCATCATTGACCTATTCATCTTAGTGATTCCTCTCATATCAGGACTCCTCCCATTGATGAAAGTCCATAAAGAGAAGGGAGCTTCCGCTGAGGTGACAATGGGTTATCATCCATTGTTTCCCCTTGAACTAGTATTTTCTCTATAGGATCCCCTCCTAGGACCCCTTCTAGTTTGAGCGGTAACATACATCATTAGAATTTGGCACATTGATTAAAGTGTAAATAATTGTGATTTAATATGCAGTGATCTCACAATGAATGGATGCAATTTATATGACTTATCCTTGATGTATGCATTTTCATCTAGGGACAAAAATGATTCATATTATGATCATGTGGATGACTTGATGAAGTTTGGCTTGATATTTCTTGGTTAATAACAAGTTGTTGACATGACAATTAATAGGGTTGTAACATGGTATTTGGGTGTGAGCTCTACTTGGGACTTGGATCAAAGAGTTTGTGATATTGGTAGAAAATTTTATGGCTTTGATATAGTTTTGGTTTAGCATTTAAGGATTGATAAACATACTTAATTGAAAAATATTAATTTGTTTAAGTCTAAGCATATTGCTTTGGTCACGTATTATGTTTGCAGAAAACATTTTATGGTTTGAAGAAAACTCTAAGCTCGGTATGTCCACATTGACAGTTACTTAGTAAATCCTGGAAGAATCAAGATGTGGCGATTCAAACCTCTACTACAAAAGTGGTCCAAGGTATGTCGTTGATTTTGGTTTTATATTTTGACGATCTATTCTTGACAGATAATGAGCCTCTGATGATCAAAGTAAGAGGGAGTTGTCCTCTGAAGTTCAAGATGAAGACTCTTGGCATGATGAATTATTTTTTAGGATTAGAAGTTTAAAAAAGGAAAATATATTGTGAAGCTATTGGAGCTATTTTGGAAAGTGAAATACAAATCCTTGGACACCCCAATGGAATTGAATTTCAAGAAGTTATGCAGAGATATTGTTGAACCTAACTTGGAAACCTACAATTGATTGAAGAATTTATGTTTCATGTGAACACCCATATATATATTTATTAATATATATATATATTATATATATATATATATATGTATGTATGTATGTATATGTTTTGTAGAGAACAACTTGAGTTAATTCATGATTGAGTCACTTCATACACATTGGGTTTCTGACAAGCACATTTTTGAGATATTCGCATGAGATGATCAATCTTGGTCTGATATATACTTCCAGAGATGTACGACTGCATAGATACACTAATGTTGACTGGGATCGAAAGACTTATTGATAGAAAGAGCACATCTGGGTGATGCTTTAGCTTGGGATTTTCCATGAGATTTTGATAAGTAGGAAATATAAGTAGTATCTTTAAACATGACCAAGGTTGAGTACATTATTGCTAGCATGGCCAACTATGGGTCAGTTTGGTTAAGGAAACTCTTTGGAGAGTTGTTTTAGTAGGATCTTGATGCAACAATGATACATTGTGACAATAAAGAGTGGGATCTGATTAGATAATAATACCGTAAATTGTCGGGACTAAGATATCTCATTGTGTTGAGATAGTGTTGTTGTATGATACATGCCTAGGCTTGTGGTTGCTGCCTCCATGAGAGGAAGGATGAATAATGTATCCTTTTGTGACATGTATTTATTCTAATATAATATTTGATGTTATGTATTGCATGAATAGGAAACTAGAGGAATATTTCTCTTAGTATCATAAATGAGTACGTTGATATGTTTCTGATGTGCATAGAGCAGGATTGATCGAGGAAATTGAGCCAACTCTCTCCCCCGTCTGAGCTCCTAGGGTGAGGAATTGAGATGTAGGGATCTTGGGGTTGAGGAATCTCTAAACAATAGGGTATCACCCCTATCTATCACCCATAGGGTGGAATATGTTTCGCCCCTATCTTGTTCTAGTAGAGTATACACAGTTGGCATCATACCAACAAGGAAGGCTCGTTGGTATTTTTTCTCCCCGTCTAGCCAACGAGTTGAGAAAGCTTGGGGGTGTGTGATCCTTACCTTTGGTAAGTTGGGTATCTCACCCAAGTTAGGTTATGATGCGAGTCTTCTACCACATGACTCTTGAGGGTCATTGTTGGGAAGATCAAGAAGCAATAGGATGTATGAGATATTGTATCTCACCTGTTGATTGACATAGGGTGGAAGATGTATGCTCCTTGTGAGATGACTTGGGGTGAGAGTGTCCCATAGGACCTTCCTCACTGTCATTGGATTTTGGGTTGAGATGTGCTCCTCGATGTGGTTCTAGGTTGAGCAGGGCTCCCTGATGATAATCTCTTTGATGTTTCCTAGGTAGTAGCATTAGGATCCCCGCTCGTAGTGATTCGGGTGGTAGTGGTGGCTCCCTGATGAATAGAGGGTGGTAGATTAGCCTCCCCTTCAATGTCAAATTCTTCTTCTTTTCGATTAGAGAGTGTTCAACATATGATCAAAGATACATATATAAGAAAAGATAATAAGGGATGAGCAGATATGAGCAAAGATGAGCAAAGACAACATTTGTTAGGGTCCCACCCTAACCCCCTTATCTATGTAATGGGACCACGTCATAGTTAAGAGTCAATAAAGCCCATATTAATAATTGTAAGTGGTTAATCCTCAATTAATAAAGGAACCACAGTTAGTTGCAAATGGGCCGTAGTATTAGATAGATGGTATTAGTAATAAGCGGTATTGACCC